>JANAVB010039216.1:3978714-4091214 GCA_029216955.1 Iris pallida
AAAAAAAAAAAGCGAGGAGAAAAACGAAAAAAATGGGTAAAAGCGAAAAAAATGCGACAAAAATGCCAAAAAAAAGACATAAAATCAGTAAAATGACAAAAAAACGACAAACGACAAAAATCGACTAAAAATTGGTAAAATAGCAAAAAGCTAAAAAAACGACAAAAATCGCTTAAAACGACAAAAAAAAAGACAAAAAAAAGGACAAAAATTGGGTAAAACGACAAAAAATAATCAAAAAGTGACAAAAAGACAAAAAATGGGTAAAAACGACAAAAAAATGTTTAAAACGACAAAAAATTGGTAAAATGACAAAAAAAGGATAAAAACGACAAAAAAAGAAAAAAATGTTCAAAAACTAATCAAAATTGATCAAAAAGAAGAAGAAAAAAATTCGACAATTTTTTTTTTGCCCGGACAAAAAAAAAATACCCACCTATTCTCAAAGGATAGAATTTTTATGTGTTGTGGATAAACTATTTACCCGAGTATTTATAATTCTCAGGAATAAATTTTCTATAAGCCAAACAAACGTGGTAATATATTTCCATCTTAAATTTTTTTCGGAAATAAAAAAAACCGCGTACCCTCCCTTAAGGTAAGTAAGTAGGCGCAATAAAAAAAAGTTATCAAACTAAAGTAAGTTGGTAAGCGAGTTGTTATTGCGAGCACTCTAACTCCCAATCATTCTCAGGTTGTTAAAATTTATTTTCCTATATATTTTTAAGTCAAGTGCCATCATAAGATACGAATCTTGTTGAGCTAACAAAAAAAAATGCAAATAGAACCCTCGTAATTTCTCTTCTGAGTTAGGTGAGCCAATTGTTGATTTGAAACCTGTAATTGACAGTTAACTATTAATATAACTCACTTTAAACCTACACTGTCTGGACTAAAAGATGATATTATGATTTGTTCCTATGAATATACCAAGTCTTCTTATTTTTTAATTATATTAAGAAAATTAAAGTTCTTCCTGAATTCCATGGTATCAAAGCAACAAAAAGTAGTCTCGCCGAAGGCTTTGGTAGTGGCCTTGTTGTAAGTGGTTGTTAGCCTTTTAGAAGGCTGCATCTTTAGCTCTTTAGGAGCTGATGTTGGCTTTAGCTTCGTCGAAGGAGTTAACTAAATGGTGCTATTTTAAATCTAGCCTCGCAATAGGCTAATCCCGAAGGGTTATTCCGTCAGCAATTATAGTACCTTCACGGGAAGCTATCGTTGCGATTGACTTATTGTCGTTACTTTCTTACTTGATTAGCTAACAACTTGTCACTCCGTTTTCCGTTATACGTATTTTCAGTATAGTGTACGGATTCTCGACCTGTATTTTGGCTTTTCTAGCATGGTTTGATCTTGGTTTAGCTGGTTTGGTTTTTTGGTTGGTTTGGGTCAAGATGGTTCATCATGTGAACCCTCTATAACCAAACCCCTTCTCTCTCTCCTTTACTTTCATTTATTTCTTCATCTACTTTTCTTCTTCATTTATTTTCTCCCAAACCCTTAGGCAAATGTAATCTTGCTTCATGAGAGATCTCATGTTTTATTATTTCAATGTCTTCCTTACATAGTTTTATGACTCTTTAGTATTTGGTATTTTTGGTTTTGGTGGATAAAATTTTGTAGATCTAAGTTTACTTAAATCTTGATTTTTTGGGTTTTGATCTATCAAACTTCATTATTTTCAAGTTTTGATTGCACTACCAAAATACAGTCAATTAGCGATGGAATGTTAGCGACGGATAATATCCGTCGGCGTTAGCGACGGATTTGCGGCAAATATCCGACGGAGTACCGACGACATGCCGATACATTTTTTATTTTATTTTAAGGGGAAGAAAAGGTCGCTCATCCGTCGCTAGGGCGTCGGAGATATAGCGACGGATACACAGCCGTCGCTATGCAGCCGATTATTTGGCGAAAATTGTTGGAAAAAGTGGCAGGACAATTCTTCGACTACATAGCGACGGATAGTCCGTCGGCAAGTATCAAATAGAGCGACGGATAAAATCCGACGCTAGTTCCGTCGCTAAATATACGTTCCAGACTTAAATTGAAACGATGGGGGAACTTTTCATTCCCCCCAAATTTCACTCTCTCTCCTCTCTCTCTCTCTCCCGCGGCGGTCGGCGACCTCCTCTCCTCTCTCTCTCTCCCTCGTCGGTGATCGACGACCTCTCCTCTCTCTCTCTCCCAAAGGTAATCCTCTCTTTCTCTCTCTCTCTCCTCTCTCGCGGTGGTCGTGGGTGCAGCGGGCCGGGGGCGTCGGGGGGCTGCGGGGGCGGCGGGTGCGTCGGGGGCTAGGGGCGGCGGGGGAGGCGGGCGGCGGGCGTGGGAGAGGTACGTGGCGCGCGCAGGCGTGGCGCGCTCCGGGGCAGCGGGGGGTGGGGGCGGGCGGCGTGGCGCGCGCGTGGCAACGCGGGGCTGGGGGGGGGGGGGGGGGCGGGGGTGGCAGGGGTACGCTAGGGTTTGTAAGTGTAAGTAGTAATAATTATCCTAGTTTAAAAATAGGATGAGAAAGTCTATTGCTATATATATATATATATATATATATATATATATATATATATATATATATATATATATATATATATATATATATATATATATATATATATAAAGAAAATGCAAGATGACAAACCCTAGTTTAAGAAATAGGATATATAAAAAAATGCAATATGACAAACCCCAATCTTAGACACATGGAGTTCAACAAAAGAAAATGCAATATGACAAATCCTAGTTTAAGAAATAGGATGAGAAAGTCTATTGCTATATCAAGGTTCAAAGTATCGGTATCAGAATCGGTATCGGACTTTTCCTATGAGTATTGGTATCGGCGATATCGGTAGTATCGACAGTTTCGGATCGGAGTATCGGATTTTTTGGTATTGGGAAACAAATAATTATCGGTAGTATCGGATTCTTTTACATGCTTTTACAACCTTATTATGATTTCAACCTAGGTTCACAATATCGGTATCGGAATCGGTATCGGGCTATTCCTATGTTGTTTAATTTTCTTTGCCGAATTGACCGGAACAAAGACCCCCAATGTCGGCATCGGTCAATATTTGGTATCGGTCGGTATCGGATCGGAACATGCCAAACCTTATCGTATCGGCCGTATCGGATCGGTATCGGCCGATACTTTAAACCATAATATATATATATATATATATATATATATATATATATATATATATATATATATATATATATATATATATATATTTACTGACTCGTCAAGTTGAACCGTGTATAACATGCTCGACGCTTAAGAGGAATCATTTGGACTTAGTGGTATCGGTATCGAACTATCGGTATCGGTATCGAACTATCGGTATCAGTATCGAACTAGCGGACTATCGGACTATCGGTATCGCTATCGAACTATCGGTATCGGTATCGAACTATCGGTATCTCACTATTGGAATTGTTTGGACTAGGTTGACTTTGACTAGTTTTGACCCCTGTAGACCAACCTAGAAGCTAACCCTAGTTAGTATGGACTTGGTTAGGTTATATGACTCTAGTCTAACCTAAGCTAACCCTTGGTTTGGTCAATAGACTCTAGTTAGCAATAGGAATTAGAAAGTCATAAGTCATGGCTTATGATTTAGAACCTTTAATAAATCAATTCATGCCATAGCCTTGTAGATTGGCCCAAAGCCCAAGAATATGCAAAACCCTAAGCCCTAGACATTATTGGCCAGCCACCATATCCTCCTTGGGAACACCACCCTATAAGTACTCTCCTAATTTTAGGGTTGCCTCTTTCTTAGGAAAGCTCAAAGTTTAAGGAAAGGTTTGTTCCTACTTCTTTTAATCCCTAGATTTCCATTCCATTTCCTTTTCATTCAAATCTCTTCCATAGGGCTCTAATATACCTATTCTTGCTGATTTTGAAGTTTTATTTCAGCTTGTTGTGATTTGAGTGGATTGGACACCAAGAGAAGAGCTATTGAAAAGGGGTTTTTCTTGAAAGTTCAAGTATAGGTAACTCCTCCATTTCTCCATGAAATTTTGATTTGTTTTCATATTTAGGAAGCCCTAGGAGTCCCCTAAGTGTCTGCATTGGGTCCGTGTCGGGTTTCACAAGTTTCGTATCCGTTTGGACACGTATCAGACTTGTCCCCAACTGTTTGTCGAAATACCACAAAGAGACTTTTTGTGTTATTTTCAAAATTCTTTTGAATAGGATTGTAGATCTAGGGTCCCTCTTGAATGTTTGTGTTGACACTTAGGTATTTTGTGTTGTGTCGTGTCCACACGAGGGACACGAACACGCTGGAACTGAGTCCAGTTCTGTCCCCTGCTACCCGACCTCTATTCCTCCCTACGCAGGACACGTTGACACATGTAATTTGACACAGAAGTGGGGGCCATCACTGTCAGACCCCCCCTCGAGTTTTACGACACGTCGTGTCGTGTCGGACACGAAATCATAATCGCACCTGTACTGTGCGCGCGGGAAAAACCGCACTGACACGGCTTTCGTGTCGCGTACAGACACGTTGTGGACACGCATCAGGGTGTTCAATCTCTTGCCCTACCCCTGCTCTACATGTGTACGTGATCACGTGTCGTCTCTTGGCTCGTGTCGTGTCTACGAGGCAGTGTCCTCACTGCACGAGGCAGCATACACTGCATGTTTGGTAGTTTTGATTTAATTTGATTCTGGACACTTTGTGTCCAGTTTGTGGACACAAATTCATCCCCCATGACACGTTTAATGTGTACCTACCTACTGCACACTTTAGTTATTGATTTATTTGGTTTTTCAATTCGAATTTGGTGTTTTTGATATATTTACTGATACTATGTGTTTACATTTGGGGTTGATATGTTTAAACTGAAGTTAAATAGTTAAATATGAAATTGTACATGTTTTAAGTACATTAATAGATGAGTAGATAACTGGGATTCATTTGGGCATGTTTGGGTTTGATGTTAACACGAGGAATTGGTTTACGAATGAAGTTTTAAAGGTTTAACTGTTAGCTAATTCAACTGCCATTGCTGAGACCAGTTTCCTTTACACTCACTTCACACACATGCCTGACACTGACACAAATTGATACTCTTGACACTTCACCTAAGACACATCTACACTCACACACATTTTTTCCCCATGACTCACACATACCCCAAATCCCAGTCTAATACACAGGTTTTTCCCTCACTGTATTACATGTCCTGTACATTAGGATAGCCTATGTTAGATACATTTCCAGTTCATTGCTCCCATTGATACATTCAACTTATATAGTCTAGCCCCATACCATGGTTCAATGTTTACTTGTTTTTCCATCCAACTGTTCAGTTAGTAGCCTTAGAACCAAATTGGTTTAGTTCCCTACTTGGTTAATTTCAGTTACAGCCTAGGGGGCCAACTGCTGTGGCAGGGACTTATTTACCTTGGCATTGCTTGCAGGCAGCCATGGTTGCAATTACCTTGGCAGCAAGCAGCAACTGCAACCTTGACAGTGGGTTGAATTGATGTGGTTTGGCATGGCCTCGTATAGGAGTAGTAGCATAGATGCATGTATGTGATATAGGTTGTAACATTTTGAACTATGTTGGAAAAAAATTGGTTCTGATTGAATGTGTGAGCACCCTGAATTTCGGGTTGATTTTTTTTATTTTTATTTATTTTCTGATTGATTTTAATTTCAATAAATATTTTATTCTGTTATTTATCTTTAAGTATATCTTTCCCGTGCCATTGATGTTTGGAGTGTCAGGGATATTCAACTCTGGAAATCTTCTTCACAAGTTTTGGAGTGGACAGGATTACCTTCATGACGGTATATGGTGTCCCACCCAAACTTGTTCTCTTGTGCTCTTTTTGCTTCGCTGAACTTCTGGTCGAATTAGACCGTTTGATCATTAATTAATTTTTTTACTCTTTTCCTTGATCATTTTCAGCGCGTTACCATGACTTTTAAATTGGGAGCGCAAGACCAGTCAGTTTCTTGAAACCAACTTCTCATTGATGATCTACTCGAGACGCTCTTCACCCTTGACCTTCGTGTCCCACTCAGACACGCCATTTTGTGCTCCATTTGCTTCGTACAACTTTTCTGACACGTGATCCGATTTTATTTTACCCCACGGTGTCACATTTATTTTCCAACTTGATTTGTGGGTCCCCTGTCGACCAAAACCTGTCAGCCCCAATTATGGACATGGCCCACATTGAGCCTACTACTCGTCCGTCACTTGTGTCCCATTTATTGGAATCCCCATGTGCTACTTATTTGCCCATGATCATCAACGTCTAATTTTAATTCGATTTTCACACAATGCCCAGTTTTGATCCAATCCGGCTCTACCGAGTCCAGTCCAGCTTTGTGCTACCCTCCATCGTAACATCCTCATATTTTATTGCCCAAAAATATCGAGTACCCTTCTACCTATTTTTTTCTATATTTAATAAAAATTTCTATTGATATTAATCCTTATTGGAATTGACCTATTCTAGCTATATTTGATCCTAGCCATTGACCCCCCCAAATTAATTCCATCCATTAATTTCTTTTATGCAACTTTTCCCCAACTCCTTGGCAGCATAGGCCGGCCGTAACTCCCCAAAAAAATAACTCTTCTCTTTCCCCCTCTCACATTATCATCTCTCTCTCTCTCTCCTTTCTATAATTTTCTCTACACCTAAAACTACAACAACAGCAGCATACAACTACAACACCACCACCCCTACACACTCAGCCTAGCCCGATCTCCTCCTCCTTGGCCGACCTCCTTGGCCGCAGCTCCGGCCATCGCCGTCGGCCCCACAGTTCTCCTCCATCTCCCCCTCCTTCTTCTCATCAACCACCATCCTCATCCAAACCGCCGCCACCACTGCCTACACCACCTCCTCCGCCAACACCACACGGCGCCTGGCCACCCACGACGAGCCCTTGTCGGACGAGCTGGCCGTGCGCAGCCCCGCGCGAGCCCGACCAGCACAGCGGCTCCAGGGAGCAGCCATGGGCGCACGGCGCGCGCCCGTGCCGACGTCGCCGCCGCCGCCGCCGTGGTCCCCGGTGACCACCCCCCTGGGTGCGCCCCAACCTGGCCTGTCCTTCCATGACGGCCACCGTCCTTCGGTACGCGTCGTCGAGGCGATTCGTGCGTTTTGTACGACGTCCCGCCGTGACGCGCGCGGGATCGAGTTCATTTTGGCGCTCCATCGCAGCTACTTCGTGCACGTTTTTCCGGAGATCCGACCGTTGGATCGATGATTTCTTCACTCCGTCGTAATCTCGGTATATCCACCTTCACTCATGTCAATTTTCGTCCGTTAATTTGATCGTTTGATACATTAAAACCGGCCACCAAGTTGACCGTTTAAATTGTATTAAATTTGGACAGTTTCGCGGGGCCAACTTCGTCAGCTTGTATCTCCTCCACCGCAGCTCCGTTTGGCGTGCTACCTATTCCTGTGCGAAGCTGGTATAACCCTCTTACTACCCCTCCAGTTTTGTTTCATTGTGAGCTTGTTTGATTGGTTGAATTCGACGCCAAAGTTGGCCGTCCGAATTCGTAATTTCTAACTTGTAAAATTCTATTTTTGAACACGGAACTCCAGATTTCATTTCTGACACCACCAGTAGACTTGTGGCATCGTTTTGGCTTGTTTTCATATAAAATTTGTTAGATTTGGAGAACGTGGGCCCTGGCACGTTTTTCGGTGCAAAGTGGGTCCCATATTCTGCGTCAACGGGACTTTTTGACGCTGGCTCATTGGAATCCAATTTCGGATATAACGTTGAGTTCGTATCGTCATTCTGGACTCGTTGACATATAATTTGCTAAGTTTTGGTGGACATTGGGTCTGGCACGCATTTCGGTGCAAGTCGGATACCAATATCCGGGTCAACGGGTCATTTTGAGATCGGCTCATCGGAATCCAATTCCGGATATACCGTTGAGTTCGTATCGCCATTCTGGACTGGTTGACATGTAGTTTGCTGTGTTTTGAGAACTTTGGCTCTGGCACGCATTTTCGTGCAAACCGAAATTCCAAGTTCTGGTCAACGGGCCAAATTGAGATCGGGTGAACGGAATCCAATTCTGGAGATATCGTTGGGTTTGTATCGTCATTCTGGTTTCGTGGACATATAATTTTTCATATTTTATTGACTTATTTTCTTACACATTTTTCGGTGCAAAACGGCTCCGACACGGACACCGTTTTGACCCGAAATTACCTTTTTGCCCTTGTGTCCAAATTGGACCGATGGGTAGACTATCCTAGCTAATTTGACCATTCTGGACACATTGCCGATGTTTATTTCATCGTCCGACAATGTTTGTTGATAATTTCTCTGAGTTTAACCTTTTTATAATTAATTAATAATTAATTCATATAATGTTCGTATTTCGAGATTAGTACAATGAAACTGAGATCAACCAATTCCAGTGATCTCACATCGCTGAAATTGACAAGTTGGACACGTGGATCACTATAATAAGATTACCAACCTTACCGATAATCTTCTTATCTTGATTTGCGTGTCGTAAGTTTCGACGTACAAATAACGAAGTACACTTTATATTAGACTAGAATTGACCTTGTTTGACCAGAGTTGACCAGTTAACCCAAAGTCAACTGTAAGTCAACACTTGACCTAGTTTGACTAGATTATTGACCGGAGTCGACCTAGAGTTGTTTTGACTTAGAAGAACCTAGAATAATGTAGATTGATTATTGAGATTCATTTATTACAACTTGAACACCTTGTAACCTGTGTTGCTTTAAATAGGACTCTGTGGCTTCAGTGGGACCCCCTATACTTATCAGCTGTCAGGTTATCGAGGCAAGTACATTCTCTGATCATTTCATATCCTGCTTAGAATTATTTCCTGCAGTAGATTACTTTACTTGTACTGTCACGATGGTCACACGGATTGGTACTATATGGATCCTTTCTTGAGATGTTATCCTTAGGGAGCATCAGGTACTCTATGTTCTGTGCGTTTCACTTACATGGCATATCATTATGCTTCTTGGTTCATTTGATTACTTGTGACATGTATCCTCATGATCACAGTCTCTTGAATCTTACACTGTTGGATAACCCCAAAATCTCCATTTATGGGACATCCATGTATCACCCTTTGGGGACCGTGCATGGAATCATATAACATAACCTGGCTGGATCCTTGTGTATTGATTGGGGATACGGGGGAGTAGAAGTGGACATGTGAATAATACACCAGTAGTATCTTCTTTGAATCATTTCGTAGTGTCTTCACATAATCATCCCAGGCCATTTACATGTTCATGTTGTACTCTGACTCACTAGCCACATGTTAGCTCTCTATTTATAGTAGATATTTCAATTGCAGTTCTCTCTCTGTTTTTATACTACACTTCTTTCAGTACCTGTATCTTAGTTTACTGCATGATTATATTTTCTAACCTGCTATGATCTGTTGAGATGTACTGTACTCGCTCCAGTCCTGACTGGACCTGTTGATAAATTTTACAGATAGCTTGGTGATTGTCTGCTAGCCTAGAGGAGACACAGTAGAGGTTGTTTAGGTAGTTATTTCATTTTGTTTGGAGTTGTATTTACTTTGTGGATTACTGTATATGAGTTTGAGGTGTATTTTCTGGGTTTTTGTATCTTAGACACTTAGACTTCTATCTCCTGTATCTATTTTGGATTTCATGTTTTATCTATCCTTATCATGCTCTACCTTAGATGTGATTGAGTCTGTATCTGCTATGTCACCACCATTCGGGGAGTATAAACTGCTTGGCATTATAATGTTAGATATTGTGACCTAGGACAGTGTTCTACCGCCGACACTGCGGCGTAGGCTGGGCGTTGTTACGTTCTCGTGTCCTAACTCTAGAGTGCGGGTCGTGACACGTTTTTAGTGGTGGCCCATGCAGGTCGAGTTTATGTAGTGGTATTCGAACTAGAGTACCACTACAGCCTGCAGTAGGAATAGGATATATTTTTGAAGGTACTCAATCACAGTTAGGAACCCTTGAGAGATTCCTGGGACGACCCTTGAGAATCTTATTTTAACTTCGATTTGAAAACTCTTTTTCCTTGATTTGATTTAACTTTACTTTCTGTTGTTGAATTTGATTTTTATGGATTATGGTTGAAATTGAGTTATATTTATTGATTTTGATGGATGATTGTCGAATTTTGAATTTTGATGATAGCTGTTGCATCCAAGTTTGTATTTGATGGATTTTTGTTCATTTTTGAATCTTGAAGTTCGTTGATAAATTTGATTTTATTTTTTTGGGTATTCATTGTTGATTAATTTAATTTTTGGCAAGATGAAATTATATGGGCTAGGTCATCTATATTATGGAATCTAGTCTTCTATAGTCACATTAGCCAGCATGGTGAGGACATATAGTCTGACTCTGGATATATTTCTCGGGTGTGAGAATTTAAGGTTTTCGCAGCCAAGCTAGCGGTACCGCAAAAAAGTTAAATACCATGATTCTAGAGATATGTGCATAAGTCAAGGGCTCTGTGATTATCGTAGCCTTGCTTACTAGTATGACGATGATTTAGAGTACCATGATTTTGGATAGACGCATATGATTATCGAATTGCACCTTAAATATTTTTGAATATGTTTTCTCTACTTTTGTTCAGTCATTCAAAAAAAAGGAATTATTATTTGTTTGTTTTGTCTAGTTTCCTATTATTTAACTCAGGAGTAAGTTTAGTTGGTTTTATAAACCTTGTGTAATTTCTTGCTATGAGTTTTTCATAATACAATGAATCGATGTTTTTGCTAGACTTTATCTTGAATTTGATATTTTAACTCTGGATTTCAAAACGGTTCCTTCTTTAAACAGATAAGCAGAACCGATTTTATCGTTATTTCTTTCTTGCCATTATTCTGGTATTAAATAATAATGATAATAAAATTGTCTTGATTTTGTTAATCACCTACTCTGTAATTTTGGTAGGAATTTAAATGTTGGTCCTGATGTAGAAATTGATTTTATTTAGGACATGGGAATATAGATATAGCAGACACTTTATCTGATACATATGCATGCTACGATTGATTTCCAACCTATCTAATTAAATATTAATATGTTGTTGATGTTAATTTCCAACCCCAATATTCCTGGTTTTCTGTTTTTCCCAGTTTAAAGTCGTAATTCAAATATAGGTTACATGTTGTTAGTTTTGTTTACATAACTGCACATGTATGATATCTGCAGGGTTTCAATTTTTAGAGAAATTGGTTAACTTATGTTAAATTGTCCAATCTGAGACTGCATGCATATTAACCCTTAATACTGAATTCCAAATGTTTAGTTTAAATTATTGTTTATTTTTTTTCTTAAATGTAATATTTAGAGCTGTGTACATTGTTGTAAGTAGGGATATAAATTTAGGTTTCATATTCTTACATGTTAGTTTGTGATAAACATTGAGTTGGTTTTTAATGTTCAAATTTCTCCAAAATCTTGAAAATTAGTTACATGTTAACATTTTTACATTGATTCAAATGTTTAGTTCGATTTCAGATTTAACATGTAATATTGAACTGTATGCGTAGATAAATGTATTGATAGTATGTTAGGATTTCATTTCTATCATGCTAGGATGTATTGGGAGCATTGAAATTAGTTGTGATGTTTCAAACTCCTAAATTTTGAAATTGCATTATGTTAATATTACACTGGTTCAATGTTAGCTTATTTTCAGATATTTTTTTATGTAAATGCTGAACTAAAACTAGGTTTAACTTTTTAATACTAAGCTATAACCCTGTACAAGGACACACACACACATACACTCTAACAGAGTATATACTGTCATTTAACCTAACCCTTCCCCTCTATGTTATGATTATATATCTATAAGGATATATATAGAGTTTATGCATATATGTTATAACGTATATAGATACATAACTAATTCTCTACCTCTTTATATATATATATGTATATGGTTAGCCATGCATGTTATGAGTAAATGAGTTGTGTATTGTAGATTGCTTAACCAATATGCTATGATTAGTGTAACTTGATAGTTACTGTTTGAAATCCAAATCCTCCTATACACTATCACGTATATTCACATACACACATAAACTACATAACATCACATAATGCTAGCTTTTTCTCTCTGACGCTCTCTCTATATATATTGTGATTGGATTTCAATGCAAGTGACTTTCAATTCTTTAACTTTTGAATTTGATTTTTCTGTACCATTTTAGATGATTGGTAGTTACCCTTCTTTATTTTTTCATATAGGATGGCAGACTGCCTTAGAGTTTTGATGATTGTTATTTCTGTAACTTTTCTATTTTAGCACCCTGGATTTCTTGTGTGTTTTAATACCCTATGACCGTTTTAGTATTAGCACGACTAGTATACCTAGATGAGACTTTTACTACCACCGTATGCCATGACCCTGTATGCCATTCTTTTATTTAATGGTATGATTTGTTTAAGTTCTGGGACTTTGATTGTGAGGGTCTGACCTAGTGGGAGTAGGGACATTTTATTTTCGAGGACGAAATTTTTATAAGGTGGGTAGGATGTGAGCACCCTGAATTTCGGGTTGATTTTTTTTATTTTTATTTATTTTCTGATTGATTTTAATTTCAATAAATATTTTATTCTGTTATTTATCTTTAAGTATATCTTTCCCGTGCCATTGATGTTTGGAGTGTCAGGGATGTTCAACTCTGGAAATCTTCTTCACAAGTTTTGGAGTGGACATGATTACCTTCATGACGGTATATGGTGTCCCATCCAAACTTTTTCCCTTGTGCTCTTTTTGCTTCGCTGAACTTCTGGTCGAATTAGACCGTTTGATCATTAATTAATTTTCCCACTCTTTTTCTTGATCATTTTCAGCGCGTTACCATGACTTTTAAATTGGGAGCGCAAGACCAGCCAGTTTCTTCAAACCAACTTCTCATTGATGATCTACTCGAGACGCTCTTCACCCTTGACCTTCGTGTCCCACTCAAACACGCCATTTTGTGCTCCATTTGCTTCGCACAACTTTTCTGACACGTGACCCGATTTTATTTTATCCCACGGTGTCACATTTATTTTCCAACTTGATTTGTGGGTCCCCTGTCGACCAAAACCTGTCAGCCCCAATTATGGACATGGCCCACATTGAGCCTACTACCCGTCCGCCACTTGTGTCCCATTTATTAGAATCCCCATGTGCTACTTATTTGCCCATGATCATCAACGTCTAATTTTAATTCAATTTTTGCACAATGCCCAGTTTTGATCCAATCCGGCTCTACCGAGTCCAGTCCAGCTTTGTGCTACCCTCCATCGTAACATCCTCATATTTTATTGCCCAACAATATCGAGTACCCTTCTACATATTTTTTTTCTATATTTAATAGAAATTTCTATTGATATTAATCCCTATTGGAATTGACCTATTCTAGCTATATTTGATCCTAGCCATTGACCCCCCCAAATTAATCCCATCCATTAATTTCTTTCATGCAACTTTTCCCCAACTCCTTGGCAGCATAGGCCGGCCCTAACTCCCAAAAAAATAACTTTTCTCTTTCTCCCTCTCATATTATCATCTCTCTCTCTCTCTCTCCTTTCTATAATTTTCTCTACACCTAAAACTACAACAACATCAGCATACAACTACAACACCACCACCCCTATACACTCAGCCTAGCCCGATCTCCTCCTCCTTGGCCGACCTCCTTGGCCGCAGCTCCGGCCATCGCCGTCGGCCCCACAGTTCTCCTCCATCTCCCCCTCCTTCTTCTCATCAACTACCATCCTCATCCAAACCGCCGCCACCACTGCATACACCACCTCCTCCGCCAACACTACGCAGCGCCTGGCCGCCCACGACGAGCCCTCGTCGGACGAGCTGGCCGCGCGCAGCCCCGCGCGAGCCCGGCCAGCACAGCGGCTCCAGGGAGCAGCCATGGGCGCACGGCGCGCGCGCGTGCGGGCGTCGCCGCCGCCGCCGACGGCCGCCGTGGTCCCCGGCGACCACCCTCCTGGGTGCGCCCCACCCTGGCCTGTCCTTCCATGACGGCCACCGTCGTCCGGGACCTGCCGTCGAGGCGATTCTTGCGTTTTGCACGACGTCCCGTCGTGACGCGCTCGGGATAGAGTTCATTTTGGCGCTCCGTTGCAGCGACTTCGCACACGTTTTCCCAGAGATCTAACCGTTGGATCGGCGATTTCTTTGCTCCGTCGCAATCTCGGTATATCCACCTTCACTCATGTCAATTTTCGTCCGTTAATTTAATCGTTTGATACATTAAAACCGGCCACCAAGTTGACCGTTTAAATTGTATTAAATTTGGACAGTTTCGCGGGACCAACTTCGTCAGCTTGTATCTCCTCCACCGCAGCTCCGTTTGGCGTTCTACCAGTTCCTGTGCGAAGCTGGTATAACCCTCTTACTACCCCTCCAGTTTTGTTTCATTGTGAGCTTGTTTGATTGGTTGAATTCGATGCCAAAGTTGGCCGTCCGAATTCGTAATTTCCAACTTGTAAAATTCTATTTTTGAACACGGAACTCCAGATTTCGTTTCTGACACCACCAGTAGACTTGTGGCGTCGTTCTGGCATGTTTTCATATAAAATTTGTTACATTTGGAGAACGTGGGCCCTGGCACGTTTTTTGGTGCAAAGTGGATCCCACATTCTGTGTCAACGGGACTTTTTGACGCTGGCCATCGGAATCAATTCCGGATATACCGTTGAGTTCGTATCGTCATTCTGGACTCGTTGACATATAATTTGTTAGGTTTTGGTGGACATTGGGTCTGGCACGTATTTCGGTACAAGTCGGATACCAATATCCGGGTCAACTGGTCATTTTGAGATCGGCTCATCGGAATCCAATTCCGGATATACCGTTGAGTTCGTATCGCCATTCTGGACTCGTTGACATGTAGTTTGCTGAGTTTTGAGAACTTTGGCTCCGGTACGCATTTCTGTGCAAACTAGAATTTCAAGTTCTGGTCAACGGGCCAAATTGAGATCGGGTCAACGGAATCCAATTCTGGAGATACCGTTGGATTCGTATCGTCATTCTGGTTTCGTGGACATATAATTTCTCATATTTTATTGACTTATTTTCTTGCACATTTTTCGGTACAAAACGGCTCCGACACGGACACCGTTTTGACCCGAAATTACCTTTTTGCCCTTGTGTCCAAATTGGACCGATGGATAGGCTATCCTAGCTAATTTGACAATTCTGGACATGTTGGCGATGTTTATTTCATCGTCCGACAATGTTTATTGATAATTTCTCTGAGTTTAACCTTTTTATAATTAATTAATAATTAATTCATATAATGTTCGTATTTCGGGATTAGTACAATAAAACTGAGATCTGCCAATTCCAGTGATCTCACATCGCTGAAATTGACAAGTTGGACACGTGGATCACTATAATAAGTTTATCAACCTTACCGATAATTTTTTTATCTCGATTTGCGTGTCGTAAGTTTCGGCGTACAAATAACGAAGTACACTTTATATTAGACTAGAATTGACCATGTTTGACCAGAGTTGACCAGTTGACCCAAAGTCAACTGTAAGTCAACACTTGACCTAGTTTGACTAGATTATTGACCGGAGTCGACCTAGAGTTGTTTTGACTTAGAAGAACCTAGAATAATGTAGATTGATTATAGAGATTCATTTATTACAACTTGAACACCTTGTAACCTGTGTTGCTTTAAATAAGACTCTGTGGCTTTAGTGGGACCCCCTATACTTATCAGCTGTTCAGGTTATCGAGGCGAGTACATTCTCTGAACATTTTATATCCTGCTCAGAATTATTTTCTGCAGTAGATTACTTTACTTGTACTGTCACAATGGTCACACGGATTGGTACTATATGGATCCTTTCTTGAGATGTTATCCTTAGGGAGCATCAGGTACTCTATGTTCTGTGCATTTCACTTACATGGCGTATCACTATGCTTCTTGGTTCATTTGATTACTTGTGACATGTACCCTCATGATCACAGAGTCTCTTGAATCTTACACTGTTGGGTAACCCCCAGAATCTCCATTTATGGGACATCCATGTATCACCCTTCGGGGGCCGTGCATGGAATCATATAACATAACCTGGCCGGATCCTTGTGTATTGATTGGGGGTACGGGGGAGTAGAAGTGGACATGTGAATAATACACCAGTAGTATCTTCTTTGAATCATTCCGTAGTGTCTTCACAGAATCATCCCAGGCCATTTACATGTTCATGTTGTACTCTGACTCACTAGCCACATGTTAGCTCTCTATTTATAGTAGATATTTTTATTACAGTTCTCTTTCTGTTTTTATACTGCACTTTTTTCAGTACCTGTATCTTACTTTACTGCATGATTATATTTTCTAACCTGCTATGATCTATTGAGATATACTGTACTCGCTCTAGTCTTGACTGGACCTGTTGATAAATTTTACAGATAGCTTGGAGATTGTCTGCTAGCCTAGAGGAGACACAGTAGAGGTTGTTTAGGTAGTTATTTCATTTTGTTTGGAGTTGTATTTACTTTGTGGATTACTGTATATGAGTTTGAGGTGTATTTTCTGGGTTTTTGTATCTTAGACACTTAGACTTCTATCTCCTGTATCTCTTTTGGATTTCATGTTTTATCTATCCTTATCATGCTCTACCTTAGATGTGATTGAGTCTGTATCTGCTATGTCACCCCCATTCGGAGAGTATAAACTGCTTGGCATTATAATGTTAGATGTTGTGACCTAGGACAGCGTTCTACCGCCGACACTACGGCGTAGGCTGGGCGTTGTTACGTTCTCGTGCCCTAACTCTAGGGTGCGGGTCGTGACATAATGAACCTGGGCTTGAGTTTGGGATTTCATTCAATTTGAGTTATGGCATGGCTTGGCTTGATTTTGACTAGGGGTTGGTTTGTATACTGCTGTCCTCTTATTTCTTAACCCTCACACACATAAATGTTCATCCATACTGCACTGGTTAATATGAACTATCATTGCCATGTCCTGAAAATTCCTGAACACACACACACTGTTTAAATTCTGAAAATGGAAGCTGATACACTATTTTTGTGAGCACTGTTTACTGTGAACATGGGACTGAAATTCTGAGAACCATATTGGTTCACATGACACACATTGCACACTGTCACAGAAATCAGAGAACTCTTAACCCTTTAACTAAACATGTGTTGCATTAACCCTAACCTATTAACCTACATTGCATTGTTAACCCTTGTTTAACTCTATGCATTGACACTTTGTAACCTGTTAACCCTTGCCTAAGCCTCTAATATGTATTGTACTATATATAGTTGTTATATGTTAGTATTTAAATAGGTAGCCATGTATGTGATAAGGTAGGTAATGTATGATTAATTGATGTTGTATGAATGTAAGGCATGTGTGTAGGTTTACATAGGTTAGTTAATTCTCTTTTATGATATGCATGTATGAAATATGGGTGATGTAGACTATATGGCTAATTGCCTATGTGGTTAGCCTATGGCATAGGGAGAGGGTACACTTAAGTTAGTATTTTGAAGACTTGTGTGACTTGAATGGTGTATGCTAGCTAGTCTAGGTTTGGTTAGGCCCAAGAGTTGACTTAACCTAGATTGGACTTGATTGGACCAAGTGTGGCCTAGTTTGACCTAGACAGTTGACCAAAGTTGACCAAGAGTTGACTTTGGCCTAGAATGACCTAGATTCATGTAGAATGCATCATAATGATCAATTACTTCATTTTAGATATGTTGTGACTTGTGTTGTTCTGATTAGGAGCCAGACACCACTCCTCAGGCAGTATTTTCTTCTGGACATCCAGGGTATCAGGCGAGTATATTCTCTGATCGTTTCATACTTGTCACGACTTATATTCTCGCTCTAGATTACTTTTACTTGATGCTGTCACGTTATCATCACGGATTGGTACTATATGGATCTCTTCTTGGGATGTTATCCCCCTTAGCGGGTGCATCGAATACTTTATGATATGTGTTTCATGTACATCATGTATTCCTTGCTCTTGTGTTACTCATGTACACTCATGTTCTCTCATGTTCTTTCATGTACGCTCATGTACTTTCATGTGCTCTCATGTACGTTCATGTTTCCTCATGTGTTTTCCTGTGTAACCAAAACATCATGTCCGTAACGTAACTTGAATAGATCCTTGTGTATTGATTGTGGGTAGGGGTGAGTATAAATGGTCATGTGATTTACCCATCACGTACACTCTGTTACTTCCATGTTTTATCATGTACAACCTAAACCAATTACATGCCATCTCATACTCTAAATCACTAGTCACTTACAGTTCTTACTTATCATGTATATATTTTCAGTTATCAAATATCTCTCCTGTTTTCATGTACATCTTCTTACAGCATTTTATGTATCTTACTCTATTGCTTGCTTTATATTTCCTGACATGATATGAACTGCATGAGATGTATTGTGCTTGCTCCTGTCCTGACTGGACCTGTTGAAAATATTACAGAGGATGAGGATGAGGACTGCGTAGACACCTTCTATGGGACAACTGTAGATGACTCGTGTGACCCATATTTCCAGCCTGATCCACTAGCTTAGAGACTGAGGCTCCCTAGTCTAGGTTTACTATTTTCAGTCATTTTCAGACCTGGGTTGTATATATTATTTCATATTCAGTAGTGAGACTTGTACTCTGGATGTTGCTGAGATGTTATCTTAGACACTTAGACTCTCAGATTCTATTCTGTGGATCTTTTTATTTCAATATTACTTATCTATCTTCTATCTTCATTCCGCCTTAGATGTGATTGAGAACTGTATATTGTTATGTCACCTCCATTCGGAGTGTATATACTGTACAGGTACCCTTATATTATTAGATGATTGACCTAGGACAGCGTTCTACCGCCGACACTACGGCGTAGGCTGGGCGTTGTTACGTTCTCGTACCCTCACAGTGGGTGCGGGTCGTGACACGTTTTTAGTGGTGGCCCATGCAGGTCGAGTTTATGTAGTGGTATTCGAACTAGAGTATCACTACAGCCTGCAGTAGGATTAGGATATTTTTGGAGGTACTCAATCACATTAGGAAAAACTCTTATCTAATTCATACCATCTCAGTTCTTGCTGATATTGTTTTTCTTTGAATATAACTGTCCTCCTTTGCTATTTTGACTCATTCTCAGCAATTGTTTCTTTTGATCTGTCTCCAGGATTGTTGAGATAGGATCACCTCGCCAGGGCCAGGGGGACGTCGATGGGAGGACTGCCACCTCTCATACCCAGCAGCTAGCCCCTGGTACCGTAGTCCCACTCATGCCAGCTGGGGTAGGTATTTCAGCTGCGATCGGAGGAGCCCCTCCACCAGCAGCAGGGGGTATGCCTCCACCAGATCGGAGGCAGGACCCAGTCATCCCAGAGGTACCGTTCCAGCAGCCGCCGCCTACAGGACACGTGGACGCGGCACAGACGTTTGCGTACTTTCAGCAGTTTATGGAGATGCAGCAGACCCGACAGGAAAGGGGCATGGAGCTGGCCATTACGACAGTCGCAGCTCGACCAGTAGTCCAGCAGCCGAAGACACCTGGGATAGTGCAGTTCCAGAAGATGAGCCCCAGAGACTTCCTGGGGACGGAGGGGATTATATACGCTGACGAGTGGATCGAACATATAGATGAGATCTTCCGCCTGGCCAGGATACCAGCAGATCTTCAGATCGAGGCCGCAGCTAGTCGGATGCGAGATCTTGCTCGCACCTGGTATCAGTCAGACCCCAGGGTGGGGGTAGCTGGGCAGACTTGGGAGGAGTTCAAGGGCTTCTTCAAGAAGAAGTTCTTCCCAGATTCAGCACTCAGAGCCTTGGAGACGCAGTTCGAGAGCCTAGTCCAGGGGAGTCTTTCAGTGGAGGAGTATGCGGGGGAGTTTGGCCGCCTCGAGAGTTCGTAGAGGGTCTGAGCGGAGGTTTCGGAAGGGTCTAGTCAAGGAGGTCAAGTCCTTGACCAAGGGCAACCGGGATGCCACATTCAAGGAGATCTTGACGGGAGCCTTGTTGGCAGAGGACGATCTTGAGCTGAGGCTCAAGAGGGGGCGGGACCCTGATGGGAGCAGCAGCAGCAGAGGCCAGGCCAAGAGGCCTCACCTTCAGCACCAGCAGCCGAGGCAGTTCCAGCCGCAGCCGTTCCAGCAGAGACAGCAGCAGCAGCAGAGACAGTAGCATGTTATCTTTTGCCCCTTCTGTAAGAAACTAGGGCACGATTGGGGTGAGTGCCAGCTGAGGCTAGGTAGGTGCCTACTCTGCGGATCATCAGATCATCAGTTGAGAGAGTGTCCCAAGTCTGCGGGACGGACAGCTCAGGGAGCAGGAGCTAGGGCTCCGGCAGGACAACAGAGGGGACCAGCATTGCAGACTCAGCAACAGAGATTCGTACAACATCAGCAGCAGGCCAGGGGAGGCCAGCAAGGGCGAGCTTACGCCATGACACTTGAGGATGCTCAGGCAGTAGGAGAGGTGCTTGCAGGTTCTGATCTTCTCGATTCCATTCTACCTTATCTCATTGTACCTATCTTGAAATTCCATTCCATGTATTCCTATCTGTTTCCTCATTGTTGATAAGCTTGATCTGGTGATTCATTATAATTAAATTTTTTTTTCTTCTGAGATAAGTCGTATGGGCTAGGTCGCCTCGATTATGAGATTTTAGAATCCTCTAGGGTCATGATAGCAGGCATAGTGAGGACATATAGTCGAATTATGGACGTATTTCTCGGGTGTGGGAATTTAAGGTTTTCGCTGTCAAGCGCGCGACAATGCAAAAATTTTAAATACCATGATTCTAGAGGTATGTGCCTTAGTCGAGGACTCTGTGATTATCGTAGCCATGCTCACTAGCACGACGAAGATTCTGAGTATCATGATTTTGGACAGACGCATATGATTATCTGACGGTATGTTTGAGACTTTGATTGTGGGGTGTTTGACCTAGAAGGACTACTACTATTTTAATTTCGAGGACGAAATTTTTATAAGGTGGGTAGGATTGTAACACCCAGTTTTCTAGAAGAAGGTAATTTTAAAATTTTGTAATTATAATTTTTATTTAATGATATTTATTTTATATTATGATTTTTAGTGATTTTTAATTATTTTTTAAACTATTTAAATTCATGACTTTGATTTTTTTGTGGTTTACTAGTGAGACAGTAGAGACTGTCTACCCTAGAGACTAGCCATGTGATTAGGGTATTTTTTACATTTTAGGGTTATTTGAATTTATTATAATTTATTTGAATTTATGGGAATTTTTAGGAATTATTTTGGAATTGTTTGGACTAGGTTGACTTTGACTAGTTTTGATCCTTGTAGACCAACCTAGAAGCTAACCCTAGTTAGTATGGACTTGGTTAGGTTATATGACTCTAGTCTAACCTAAGCTAACCCTTGGTTTGGTCAATAGACTCTAGTTAGCAATAGGAATTAGAAAGTCATAAGTCATGGCTTATGATTTAGAACCATTAATAAATCAATTCAAGCCATAGCCTTGTAGATTGGCCCAAAGCCCAAGAATATGCAAAACCCTAAGCCCTAGACATTATTGGCCAGCCACCATATCCTCCTTGGGAACACCACCCTATAAGTACTCTCCTAATTTTAGGGTTGCCTCTTTCTTAGGAAAGCTCAAAGTTTAAGAAAAAGTTTGTTCCTACTTCTTTTAATCCCTAGATTCCCATTCCATTTCCTTTTCATTCAAATCTCTTCCATAGGGCTCTAATATACCTATTCTTGCTGATTTTTAAGTTTCATTTCAGCTTGTTGTGATTTGAGTGGATTGGGACACCAAGAGAAGAGCTATTGAAAATGGTTTTTTCTTGAAAGTTCAAGTATAGGTAACTCCTCCATTTCTCCATGAAATTTCGATTTGTTTTCATATTTAGGAATCCCTAGGAGTCCCCTAAGTGTCTGCATTGGGTTCGTGTCGGGTTTCACAAGTTTCGTGTCCGTTTGGACACGTATCAGACCTGTCCCCAACTGTTTGTCGAAATGCCACAAATAGACTTTTTGTGTTATTTTCGAAATCCTTTTGAATAGGATTGTAGATCTAGGGTCCCTCTTGAATGTTTGTGTTGACACTTAGGTATTTCGTGCTGTGTCGTGTCCACACGAGGGACACGAACACGCTGGAACTGAGTCCAGTTCTGTCCCCTGCTACCCGACCTCTATTCCTCCCTACACAGGACACGTGGACACGTGTAATTTGACACAGAGGTGGGGACCATCACTGTCAGACCCCCCTCGAGTTTCACGACACGTCGTGTCGTGTCGGATACGAAATCACGATCGCACCGATTTTACACTGTACTGTGCGTGCGGGAAAAACTACACTGACACGGCTTTCGTGTCGCATACAGACACGTTATGGACACGCATCAGGGTGTTCAATCTCTTGCCCTACCCCTACTCTACATGTGTACGTGATCACGTGTCGTCTCTTGGCTCGTGTCGTGTCCACGAGGCAGTGTCCTCACTGCACGAGGCAGCATACACTGCATGTTTGGTAGTTTTGATTTAATTTGATTCAGGACACTTTGTGTCCAGTTTGTGGACACGAATTCATCCCCCATGACACGTTTAATGTGTACCTACCTACTGCACACTTTAGTTATTGATTTATTTGGTTTTTCAATTAGAATTTGGTGTTTTTGATATATTCACTGATACTCTGTGTTTACATTTGGGGTTGATATGTTTAAACTGAAGTTAAATAGTTAAATATGAAATTGTACATATTTTAAGTACATTAATAGATGAGTAGATAACTGGGATTCATTTGGGCATGTTTGGGTTTGATGTTAACACGAGGAATTGGTTTACGAATGAAGTTTTGAAGGTTTAACTGTTAGCTAATTCAACTGCCACTGCTGAGACCAGTTTCCTTTACACTCACTTCACACACATGCCTGACACTGACACAAATTGATACTCTTGACACTTCACCTAAGACACATCTACACTCACACATATTTTTTTTCCATCACTGACACACACCCCAAATCCCAGTCATTAATACACAGGTTTTTCCCTCACTGCATTACATGTCCTGTACATTAGGATAGCCTATGTTAGATACATTTCCAGTTCATTGCTCCCATTGATACATTCAACTTATATAGTCTAGCCCCATACCATGGTTCAATGTTTACTTGTTTTTCCATCCAACTATTCAGTTAGTATCCTTAGAACCAAATTGGTTTAGTTCCCTACTTGGTTAATTTTAGTCACAGCCTGGGGGGCCAACTGCAGTGGCAGGGGCTTGTTTACCTTGGCATTGCTTGCAGGCAGCCATGGTTGCAATTACCTTGGCAGCAAGCAACAACTGCAACCTTGACAGTGGGTTGACTTGATGTGGTTTGGCATGGCCTCGTATAGGAGTAGTAGCATAGATGCGTGTATGTGATATAGGTTGTAACATTTTGAACTATGTTGGAAAAAAAATTGGTTCTGATTGAATGAACCTGGGCTTGAGTTTGGGATTTCATTCAATTTGAGTTTTGGCATGGCTTGGCTTGATTTTGACTGGGGGTTGGTTTGTATACTGCTGTCCTCTTATTGCTTAAACCTCACACACACAAATGTTCATCCACACTACACTGGTTAATATGAACTATCATTGCCATGTCCTGAAAATTCCTGAACACACACACACTGTTTAAATTCTGAAAATGGAAGCTAATACACTGTTTTGATGAGCACTGTTTACTGTGAACATGGGACTGAAATTCTGAGAACCACATTGGTTTACATGACACACATTACACACTGTCACATAAATCAGAGAACTCTTAACCCTTTAACTAAACATGTGTTGCATTAACCCTAACCTATTAACCTACATTGCATTGTTAACCATTGTTTAACTCTATGCATTGACACTTTGTAACCTGTTAACCCTTGCCTAAGCCTCTAATATGTATTGTACTATATATAGTTGTTATATGTTAGTATTTAAATAGGTAGCCATGTATGTGATAAGGTAGGTAATGCATGATTAATTGATGTTGTATGAATGTAAGGCATGTGTGTAGGTTTACATAGGTTAGTTGATTCTCTTTTATGATATGCATGTATGAAATATGGGTGATGTAGACTATATGGCTAATTGCCTATGTGGTTAGCCTATGGCATAGGGAGAGGGTACACTTAAGTTAGTATTTTGAAGACTTGTGTGACTTGAATGGTGTATGCTAGCTAGTCTAGGTTTGGTTAGGCCCAAGAGTTGACTTAACCTAGATTGGACTTGATTGGACCAAGTGTGACCTAGTTTGACCTAGACAGTTGACCAAAGTTGACCAAGAGTTGACTTTGGCCTAGAATGACCTAGATTCATGTAGAATGCATCATAATGATCAATTACTTCATTTTAGACATGTTGTGACTTGTGTTGTTCTGATTAGGAGCCAGACACCACTTCTCAGGCAGTATTTTCTTCTGGACATCCAGGGTATCAGGCGAGTACATTCTTTGATCGTTTCATACTTGTCACGACTTATATTCTCGCTCTAGATTACTTTTACTTGATGCTGTCACGTTATCATCACGGATTGGTACTATATGGATCTCTTCTTGGGATGTTATCCCCCTTAGCGGGCGCATCGGATACTTTATGACATGTGTTTCATGTACATCATATATTCCTTGCTCTTGCGTTACTCATGTACACTCATGTTCTCTCATGTTCTTTCATGTACGCTCATGTACTTTCATGTGCTCTCATGTATGTTCATATTTTCTCATGTGTTTTCCTGTATAACCAAAACATCATGTCCGTAACGTAACTTGAATAGATCCTTGTGTATTGATTGTGGGTAGGGGTGAGTATAAATGGTCATGTGATTTACCCATCATGTACACTCTGTTACTTCTATGTTTTATCATGTACAACCTAAGCCAATTACATGCCATCTCATACTCTAAATCACTAGTCACTTACAGTTCTTACTTATCATGTATATTTTTCCAGTTATCAAATATCTCTCCTGTTTTCATGTACATCTTCTTACAGCGTTTCATGTATCTTACTCTATTGCTTGCTTTATATTTCCTGACATGATATGAACTGCATGAGATGTATTGTGCTCGCTCCTGTCCTGACTGGACCTGTTGAAAATATTACAGAGGATGAGGATGAGGACCGTGTAGACACCTTCTATGGGACAGCTGTAGATGACTCGTGTGACCCAGATTTTCAGCCTGATCCACTAGCTTAGAGACTGAGGCTCCCTAGTCTAGGTTTACTATTTTCAGTCATTTTAAGACCTGGGTTGTATATATTATTTCATATTCACTAGTGAGACTTGTACTCTGGATGTTGCTGAGATGTCATCTTAGACACTTAGACTCTTAGATTGTATTCTGTGGATCTTTTTATTTCAGTATTACTTATCTATCTTCTATCTTCATTCTGCCTTAGATGTGATTGAGAACTGTATATTGTTATGTCACCTCCATTCGGAGTATATATACTGTACAAGTACCCTTATATTGTTAGATGATTGACCTAGGACAGCGTTCTACCACCGACACTGTGGCGTGGGCTGGGCGTTGTTACGTTCTCGTACCCTCACAGTGGGTGCGGGTCGTGACAAACAGAACTTTCAGATTAGAGCTTCACTGATGTGGACAATCAATAATTTTCCCGCATACGGTATGCTGTCGGGATGGAGTACTCACGGCACCATGTCTTGTCCGATATGCATGCAAAATAGTAAGGCGTTCCGCCTTAAGCATGGAGGAAAAACTTTTTTCTTTGATTGTCATCGTCAATTTTTGTCCACGAGTCATCCTTGGAGAAAGAACAAGGACGCGTTCAGAGCTGGAAAACAAGAATTTTCTCATCCGCCTGCCAGATTGTCGGGATACGATATTTGAAAAGATATAAAGGACTTGCCCACTGTAATGGAAGATCCATCGAACAATCGTGTCGATGGGTTCGGACAAACCCATAACTGGACCAAACGGAGTATCTTCTGGGACTTGCCTTATTGGAAATATAATCTTATAAGGCATAATCTTGATATTATGCATATCGAAAAAAATGTGTTCGATAATGTCTTCAATACCGTCATGGATGTTAAAGGAAAGGCGAAGGACAATCCAAAAGCAAGACAAGACATTGCCGAGATATGCAAGCGTCCTTATCTGAACTTGATACAAAGGGAAGCTGGTGGACAAATAACTAAGCCTATAGCACAATACATATTGAGTAAGGAAGATAGATTAATAATCTGCAAGTGGGTATCTACTTTAAGATTTCTCGACGGCTATGTGTCGAATTTGTCTAGATGCGTTGATCTCAATGAACGTAAGCTAACGGGAATGAAGAGTCATGACTGCCACGTGTTTATGGAAAGAATACTGTCCATTGCTTTGAAAGAGTTGTTGCCTTCTGCTGTATGGGTTCCGGTGGCCGAACTATCAATATTCTTTAGGGATATTTGTTCAACTAAGTTGACTGTGCAACACATGGTTGAACCTGAGGAGAAGATTATCTTAACAATTTGCAAGTTGGAGAAAATATTTCCTCATGGCTTCTTTGACAGCATGGAACATCTATCGATTTATCTAGCATACGAAGTCCGTGTCGGTGCATCTGTTCATTATCGATGGATGTACCCATTTAAAAGGTACATAAAAATCGATATAATTTAAGTTAAATTTTAGTGGGTTTTAAAATTCATTCTTAATTCTCAAGATAATTTGTCTCTCTAGATACCTACACCATCTAAAGAAGAAAGTTGGCAACAAGGCTCATATAGAGGCTTCGATATGCGAAGCATACCTTATCGAAAATGTGTCAAACTGTAATGCCCCAGTCCCAAAATACGTAGGACTAGAAACGTAGACATGCCAGCTGTATTCATACGAAGTATACTCCAATATATGGAAGCCTCGTATAAATACATAAGCTGTAAAATGCAGTAGAACCATAACTAACTAATCTCATCCACAAATCAAAGAATAAAAGATATCATATATCAACTATGAATTTGTCTTGATACAATATGTTGGGCGGAGACAAATTCACTACCAACAAAATAAGGAAAAGTACATAGAAAATAAAATGAGTGGCGAGCGAAGCGAAGACGATCCATGTGCAATCATCCTCGAAGAAATAGCGATGATCATGACTAGAGCTAGAGTACCTGCGAAAGATAATAGCACACACCTGGCAAGACAACCAGGTCCTCAGAGGGACGTAACAAGACATATAATATCATGCCATATAAACTGAATAAATATTGCTCAAATAATAAGTAAATCGAATTATAACATGGTCCAATACGCACCTACTGAACGAGCGTACCATCCCCCCAACCAAACAAGGACAGAAGATGGTAAACTAATTCACGGTAACGTATCTTCTCATGGTATGAATCCAATATGGTATCCGGACCCCAACAAGGTTCAATACCTTCTCATCGAAGTAGTAAGTCACACCTACAACCAAACAAGGACAAGATGTGACGAACTAATCCGCGACAAGTTATTGTTCCAAGTCACGGTCAGATACAAGTACCCAAACCAAAGATACTCGTACCTAACGGATAAGGGTAGCCTAACCGTTCTAAGTGAATGCAGTTTAAGAACAGTTCATGGTCGCATGACTACCCAGTCAAGTCGAAAAAATACCAATGCAGTACCTCAGTAGCGAGTCACAACACCATATACTATTCCTCAGTATCGAGCGAGTCTATAGCATATAATCTACCTATCGTTCCTCAGTAGCGAGCGAGTCTACGATAGATAGGGTGGTAGTCAACTTCCAATCATGTTCTTCCCGTCCAATGCTAACTCTATAACCGCTAAGTCAAACTAGCATGCAATCTCTATTAGCGGTTATTCCTATCGTACGGCTTGTACGTACTGGTGGCCAGCCAAGCACGTACTTTCGTGTTCTACATGCGACACACAACTTCGTGGTACAACGTGTCAAGGCCATGAATGCAACACACAAAGGTGGTCCCTTAAATCTAGGTTTAATGTGTAAGAAAATAATACATAGCAAGAAACTGAACAGTAAATACTAACAGGTTATGCCATGTATCACAGTTTATTTTGCATAAAGAAAATAATGAACATACATGAAATATGAGCTAAAATAATCAAACAGCAAATGACAAGGTGTCTTGCCTGATATTGCGTCCGGTGTACTGCGATGATCACGGTGGCACGATCTACGACTTCAGAGCAACAACTATACAAGGAGACCTTTGATGGCGGCATGGAATGTGTCATTGGGTCCGGAAGGGTCAATTTGTTAGGGTGGACATAAGGTAGGCTTGAATTTGAGAGAGAATATGAATAATGGGATTGGTCATGGGCATGAGGAGATTCAAAAGAAAAGAATAATAATTATATGATTTTAGAGAAAAATAATTTATAATACCTGAAATATAATATTTATTTAGTCAAAATATGCTTACAAATAAATATCTAAAAATCAAAAGTCGATTTAAGGCAAACTGTAAGTTTTATCAAATAATATTTTAGACCAAAAATATTTTAAGCGAAACTAATTAATATTAGAAAAATTTATTTATGGTTAAGAACCGTATTTTGTAAAAATAAATCTTAATAATAAGTTATACTTTTATTGACTATTGAAAAAAATCGAAATATATTTATAGTTATTTAAACTATACCTTTTACTAAAAATAGAAAATAATTTAGGTAGAAAACTCATTCACTACATCCTAGGAAACTATATTTTGTAAACATTTGGATATTTATAACCCAATATGAAAGTAAAATATATCTATAAAATTATGCCTAAAGTAATAAAAATAAAAATAATAATAACAATAATAGTAATAATAATAATAATGATAATGATAATTAAATAATAATTATCTCATAATATACATATTAATAATCCTAATATTAATAATATATATAATATATCAGTAAAAATTAAAAGCAACAGTTTAGAGAAAAAATAATAATAAACGAAATAAATAATAAAAAAGAAGGGGACAGTAACACATTCAAAAGCACAACAGAGAAGCTATCTGAGCTATCTCTCCATTCGAGGGAGAGAAAGAAAGTTGAGAGGGAGGAGAGAAGAGCCGGATAGAGGGAGAGGCGGTCGGAGGGGTTCGCGGAGGCGCTCTCGCCGGCGCAGATCCGGCAGAGTGGGGGAAGATGGGGCCAAGGGAGAGGGTGAGCGAGCGGAAGGAGGTCGGGGAGACGAGGAGCGGCGGGAGAACGAGAGGGAAAGCGGCGGAAGGGGCGGAGGAGAGCTCGGCCGGCGGAGGCTGGGCGGTCCGGCGGCTGAGAAGCGGAGGAGGAGATGGTGGGGTCGGGCGTGGGTTCAGCGGAGGCGTTGATTCGAGGCGACGGCTAGGGTTCGACGTCGGAGGTTTCCTGCAGCGGTGAAGGGAGAGTAAGGGTCGCGGAGGAGGGGAGGAGCGGCGACGGCAGCTCCGGCCGGCGGAGATAGGTATGGTGGTGGAGGTCTCTTTTTCTTTTATTTGCTGTTTGGGTTTTTCCAGTTTGGGTTTTGTTTGCGGTGGTTGTCGGGTCGGCTATGGCCGCGGTGGCGGAGGCGGTGTTGTCCTGGTGTGTGTATTGGTCGTAGATGGGGTGTGGTTGGTGGCGCTTGGTGTTGTAGGTGGTGGTGTTGTGGCTGTTATGGCCCCGGAGAAGGTGGTGGTGATGACAGCGGCTGGGGCGTCGAAATTTTGGGCGCGGGTGATGGTGATGGTGGTGACGGAGGTCGAGGTGGTTCGGGTTGGTGCTTGGCCGTAGGGTTATGTTGGTGGTGGAGATTCTGTCTGGAGTCGGGAGGCGCGGGGGCGAATGATTTGTCAGAGTTATTTTCTGATAATGCTGATGATGGCTAGATGGCTGGGTTTGGGGGTGGTCGATGGCGTGGAGGTGTTCGTGACTAGCGGGCTGGAGGGGGTGATGAGGTGACGGATAGGACAGGAAGGAGAGCGACTAAGAAGAACGACGCTGGTGATTAGATTAGGGTTAGAGGATTGGGTTGTTGTGTCGAAATCGTGTCCGACATGTGGACACGAAAAAGATGAAATGTATATGTAATAAAATATTGAAAAGAAAAAATAGGGCACGGACACGATGCACAACTTGGATTGTAGAATTTGGAGAAATTTGTGGAATAATAATGGAGGAGTACCTGCCTATTTATAGGATGTGGGAATTCCCAATTTGGATAGGATTATGAATAGATTTAAAACCCCAATTTAGATATTCCCTAATTTAATTTAAAGCAATCAAAATCAAATCCAATCCAAATTCAAATCCAAATCTAATTTCAAATTAAATATCCAATTTAAATCAAATTAAATTTTTAGCTCAAAATCAAATGGAATAAATCAAACTTCAATATTTAACTATTTAAATAAATCCAAGAATCAAATTAAGATTTACATGGCCAAAATAACTTCCAAATATATTTTTCAAAATACCAATAATAATAATTTCGAAAATAATAAATATTTTTAAAAATCTAAAATATTAATATTAATAAGTCTCGAAAATTATATTTTTGTTTAAAATAAACTAGCAAAATATTTAGGCAATATGTGTATGCCTAAGAATATATTTTATTATTAATAACTGCTATAAACGAAAGGCTTTCATAATTAAAATCGTAAACTTGAAAATAATAGCTAGAAATAATTATTGTCTATATTTCTTTGAAACTATAAAAATAATAAAAATAATGTTTTTCAAAAATATGTACGCTCGCACATATTCGTATTCGTCGAGCAATTACGAAAGACGAACCTTCGTACACGACGTACAATACGAATACGTGACGTACAATACAAAAATTTAAATCAGTCCAAATTTTAATATATAAAAAATATATAGTAGAAATTTAGGGGTTTTACATCCTACCCAACTTAAAAGAATTTCATCCTCGAAATTAAAAATTAGTAGGGGGTGAGAAGACACAAGGGGGTATCGATGGGAAACCATCGATAACAATTCGTGTCGTCAAAAGTTGCGATCTAGATCATAGAAAAATATAATACGAGTATGGTCGTGGGTAGTAAATGAGGGTCATGGTCGGGCCGAGAAGAAGGACGAGAAGTTTAGGATAAAATATCGAGTGATAATAATCATGATATGAAAGCAAGGAAGGTTCTAGTACCACGCCTTCGTCCTTCTAAAATAGGTGAAGGCGAAAGCAATATAGAGTTCGAAGGAGGCGTTTTCGAATACGAATACGTGGTTCAAAGGTGACCGAAAAATTTCAAAAAAAATTTTTAAGGCAGTCGTGGATGGGACTCTAAAGGCCAAGTTTAATTATGTTCCATCCACGTAGAACGATAGACAAAGCGAACCAAAGTGCACTCGGTTGATCAGACCATCATGCACCGGTTCTGATTAGACAATATGTTAGTGGGAGCGACCCAATTAACATATGTCTTGGACAAGCTCGATAAGGAATAAGCTTGCAAAAGCTAGGCTATATTAGTATCATTAGTCAAAATGGTAAATACATAGGCACGGGAGACTAAGATCTAGAGAAGGTAGAATGATTCTAAGTCATACAGTTGTCCTATAGTCTTTTTGTCCAAGTCCTTGGTTGGCTAGACGGGTTAGATCCTCTAGATTCTAGGATCTAAATAAGCTTGCTAATATAGGTCACTAGGTCAAAGGGGTTGCTAGTTCATAAGGTATTCTACCCAACTTAAAAAATTAAACTAATGGTGTTTTGGGACAACTAACTAGTAGGGTCAATCTCTAACAAGCACGAAGGGAAGATAAGAATAGGGATGGAAGGAAGCAAGCAAGATGCAATTGATGAGTCAAACGGTAGATAAAATCAAGGAAAGAGGTCAAGTATGTGGATGAGATCCTAGACTTCTAATCCTATACGCAGGCTTGCTTGGTACGGTAAAGTAACCAAATAATTTATGTTGACCTGCATGGGCCACCACAAAAATATGTAACGCTCCAGTCCCAAAATACGCTGGACTAGGAATGTAGACATGCCAGCTGTATTCATACGAAGTATACTCCAATATATGGAAGCCTCGTATAAATACATAAGCTGTAAAATGCAGTAGAACCATAACTAACTAATCTCATCCACAAATCAAAGAATAAAAGATATCATATATCAACTATGAATTTGTCTTGATACAATATATTGGGCGGAGACAAATCCACTACCAACAAAATAAGGAAAAGTACATAGAAAATGAAATGAGTGGCGAGCGAAGCGAAGACGATCCATGTGCAATCATCCTCGAAGAAATAGCGATGATCATGACTTGAGCTAGAGTACCTGCGAAAGACAATAGCACACACCTGGCAAGACAACCAGGTCCTCAGAGGGACGTAACAAGACACATAATATCATGCCATATAAACTGAATAAATATTGCTCAAATAATAAGTAAATCGAATTATAACATGGTCCAATACGCACCTACTGAACGAGCGTACCATCCCCCCAACCAAACAAGGACAGGAGATGGTAAACTAATTCACGGTAACGTATCTTCCCATGCTATGAATCCAATATGGTATCCGGACCCCAACAAGGTTCAATACCTTCTCATTGAAGTAGTAAGTTACATCTACAACCAAACAAGGACAAGATGTGACGAACTAATCCGCGACAAGTTATTGTTCCAAGTCACGGTCAGATACAAGTACCCAAACCAAAGGTACTCGTACTTAACGGATAAGGGTAGCCTAACCGTTCTAAGTGAATGCAGTTTAAGAACAGTTCATGGTCGCATGACTACCCAGTCAAGTCGAGAAAATACCAATGCAGTACCTCAGTAGCGAGTCACAACACCATATACTATTCCTCAGTATCGAGCGAGTCTATAGCATATAGTCTACCTATCGTTCCTCAGTAGCGAGCGAGTCTACGATAGATAGGATGGTAGTCAACTTCCAATCATGTTCTTTCCGCCCAATGCTAACTCTATAACCGCTAAGTCAAACTAGCATGCAATCTCTATTAGCGGTTATTCCTATCGCACGGCTTGTACGTACTGATGGCCAGCCAATTATGCACTTCCGTGTTCTATATGCGACACACAACTTTGTGGTACAACATGTCAAGGCCATAAATGCAACACACAAAGGTGGTCCCTTAAATCTAGGTTTAATGTGTAAGAAAATAATACATAGCAAAAAACTGAACAGTAAATACTAACAGGTTATGCCATGTATCACAGTTTATTTTGCATAAAGAAAATAATGAACATACATGAAATATGAGCTAAAATAATCAAACAGCAAATGGCAAGGTATCTTGCCTGATATTGTGTCCGGTGTGCTACGATGATCACGGTGGCACGATCTACAACTTCGGAGCAACAACTATGTAATGAGACCTCTGATGGTGGCATGGAATGTGTCATTGGGTCCGGAAGGGTCAATTTGTTAGGGTGGACATAAGGTAGGCTTGAATTTGAGAGAGAACATGAATAATGGGATTGGTCATGGACAGGAGGAGATTCAAAAGAAAAGAATAATAATTATATGATTTTAGAGAAAAATAAATTATAATACCTGAAATATAATATTTATTTAGTCAAAATATGCTTACAAATAAATATCTAAAAATCAAAAGTCGATTTAAGGCAAACTGTAAGTTTTATCAAATAATATTTTAGACCAAAAATATTTTAAGCGAAACTAATTAATATTAGAAAAATTTATTTATGGTTAAGAACCGTATTTTGTAAAAATAAATCTTAATAATAAGTTATACTTTTATTGACTATTGAAAAAAATCGAAATATATTTATAGTTATTTAAATTATACCTTTTACTAAAAATAGAAAATAATTTAGGTAGAAAACTCATTCACTACATCCTAGGAAACTATATTTTGTAAACATTTGGATATTTGTAACCCAATATGAAAGCAAAGTATATCTATAAAATTATGCCTAAAGTAATAACAATAAAAATAATAATAACAATAATAGTAATAATAATAATAATGGTAATGATAATTAAATAATAATTATCTCATAACATACATATTAATAATCCTAATATTAATAATATATATAATATATCAGTAAAAATTAAAAGCAACAGTTTAGAGAAAAAAATAATAAACGAAATAAATGATAAAAAAGAAGGGGACAGTAACCCATTCAAAAGCACAACAGAGAAGCTCTCTGAGCTATCTCTCCATTCGAGGGAGAGAAAGAAAGTTGAAAGGGAGGAGAGAAGAGCCGGATAGAGGGAGAGGCGGTCGGAGGGGTTCGCGGAGGCGCTCTCGCCGGTGCAGATCCGGCAGAGTGGAGGAAGATGGGGCCAAGGGAGAGGGTGAGCGAGCGGAAGGAGGTCGGGGAGACGAGGAGCGGCGGGAGAACGAGAGGAAAAGCGGCGGAAGGGGCGGAGGAGAGCTCGGCCGACGGAGGCTGGACGGTCCGGCGGCTGAGAAGCGGAGGAGGAGATGGTGGGGTCGGGCGTGGGTTCAGCGGAGGTGTTGATTCGAGGCGACGGCTAGGGTTCGACGTCGGAGGTTTCCGGCAGCGGCGAAGGGAGAGTAAGGGTCGCGGAGGAGGGGAGGAGCTCAGGCGGCGACGGCGGCTCCGGCCGGCGGAGATAGGTATGGTGGTGGAGGTCTCTTTTTTTTATTTGCTGGTTGGGTTTTTCCAGTTTGGGTTTTGTTTGCGGTGGTCGTCGGGTCGGCTATGGCCGCGGTGGCGGAGGCGATGTTGGCCTGGTGTGTGTATTGGTCGTAGATGGGGTTTGGTTGGTGGCGCTTGGTGTTGTAGGTGGTGGTGTTGTGGCAGTTATGGCCCCGAAGAAGGTGGTGGTGATGACAGCGGCTGGGGCATCGAAATTTTGGACGCGGGTGATGGTGATGGTGGTGACGGAGGTCGAGGGGGTTCGGGTTGGTGCTTGGCCGTAGGGTTATGTTGGTGGTGGAGATTCTGCCTGGAGTCGGGAGGTGCGGGGGCGAATGATTTGTCGGAGTTGGTTTCTGATGATGCTGATGATGGCTAGATGGCTGGGTTTGGGGGTGGTCGATGGCGTGGAGGTGTTCGTGACTAGCGGGCTGGAGGGGGTGATGAGGTGACGGATAGGACAGGGAGGAGAGCGACTAAGAAGAACGACGCTGGTGATTAGATTAGGGTTAGAGGATTGGGTTGTTGTGTCGAAATCGTGTCCGACATGTGGACACGAAGAAGATGAAATGTATATGTAATAAAATATTGAAAAGGAAAAATAGGGCACGGACACGATGCACAACTTGGATTGTAGAATTTGGAGAAATTTGTGGAATAATAATGGAGGAGTACCTGCCTATTTATAGGATGTGAAAATTCCTAATTTGGATATGATTATGAATAGATTTAAAACCCCAATTTAGATATTCCCTATTTTAATTTAAAGCAATAAAAACCAAATCCAATCCAAATCCAAATCCAAATCTAATTTCAAATTAAATATCCAATTTAAATCAAATTAAATTTTTAGCTCAAAATCAAATGGAATAAATCAAACTTCAATATTTAACTATTTAAATAAATCCAAGAATCAAATTAAGATTTACATGGCCAAAATAACTTCCAAATATATTTTTCAAAATACCAATAATAATAATTTTGAAAATAATAAATATTTTTAAATATCTAAAATATTAAAATTAGTAAATCTCGAAAATTATATTTTTATTTAAAATAAACTAGCAAAATATTTAGGCAATATATGTATGCCTAAGAATATATTTTATTATTAATAACTGCTATAAACAAAAGGCTTTCATAATTAAAATCGTAAACTTGAAAATAATAGCTAGAAATAATTATTGTCTATATTTCTTTGAAACTATAAAAATAATAAAAATAATGTTTTTCAAAAATATGTACGCTCGCACATATTCGTATTCGTCGAGCAATTACGAAAGACGAACCTTCGTACATGACGTACAATACGACTACGTGACGTACAATATAAAAATTTAAATCAGTCCAAATTTTAATATATAAAAAAAATATAGTAGAAATTTAGGGGTTTTACACAAACTTCTGCTCCATTTATTTCGATACTCATGTTAAGACAAATCGAAATAGACCTCAAAGGAATGACGAGGACGTTGAGGATGGAGGTATATTCAATGTAAGGGGCAAGCCTGTTGGGGCTAGTAAAAAATGGTGGTTGACTGACGACGAGTATGATGCCGCTCACCGATATGTCTTGTTAAACTGTGACATACAAGAAGTGAGAGATTTGGAGAAGTAAGTCAGTACACTTGCACTCGTTATAATCTCAAATTTGATGAAGTAAGTGACTACACTTATATATTCTTATTTTCTCTAATAGTGTATTTATAGATGAAGTCAAAATGAGGACACCCGATATTACCGATAAGGGACTTCAAAGAGAGTTTGATTGTACATTTTCGTCATGGTTTCGCAAATACGTAAGTAACTGAGATTATAATTGAGGTTGATTTTATATATTCTTATAAAATACGTAAGTAACTGAGATTAGAAATATATAATCTAAAATATTTAAATTATAAATATTTATTTACTGGTTTTATTGCCTGAAACAACACTCACTAATGAGAGTATTCGTTATCTGGCATTGGGACCGAAGAGGCAAACAAAGACTTGGCCAGGCTATGTCGTTAATGGATTCAGGTTTAAGGCAACTCAAAATGCTATAAATGTCGAATTTATCAATGACGACATCAGTACCAAGGATTCTGGTGTTTGCATAAGATGCACCATCTATGACGACGAACCGAACTTTGACTATTATTGAGTGCTTCGAAATATTGTAGATTTACAATATACTGGCCCATATAATATGCATATTGTGATGTTCAAATATGAGTGGTTCGATACGACACCAAATATCGGTTGGAGAATCGATAAACAATTTGGATTTGTCGATATAAATCATCGCAGGAGGTATAGAGGGTCCGATACATTTGCGATAGCAAATTAGGCTGTTCAAGTCTACTATACAAGCTACCTAAGGCGTCGTAGAGATCGATTTGACTGGTGGGCAGTATGCAAGATTAAATCTAGAAATACATTCAACGTTGGAGACCCAGCATACCAAGAGGACCAGATCGAAAAGTTCTAATACTTGGAACAACACTCGGATACAATAGATGTTGAAGATGTTGTTGAGAAAAATAGAGGGAAGAAAGAGGTTGATACACAAGACTTAGCTGTCAACCAGGGAAGAAAGAGGCGTATTGTCCTAAATATTGAGGCAGAAGAAGAAAAAAAAGAAGAAGAAGAAGAAGACGAATTTCATGGGGATGAGGATAATGAAATCGATGATGAAGATAAGGATGAGGATGATGATGAGGATGATGATGATGATGATGAAGACGAGGCCAAGGATGAGAACGAAGACGATGATTAGGTTAAATATTGTTGTATATTAAAAACACTTTCGATTACGTGAATTAAGTTTGGCCTCATAAAAGTAATTACGTGAATTCATATTTTTTTCGTTCGATTATTTACTTATTACAGATGGCACTCCTAGTCTTTTTTGTCGCGGCGGCACTCGTCTCCCTACTGGTGGTATGTATATTTTAGTTATAATTTTATATATATTTATACTTTTATATTGTTAATTATGTTTATGTGTTCAATTTACAGGTCATGATGGCTGGCCGTGGTCGTGGTTCTGGTGGTGGTCGTGGTGCTGGTGCTGGCGGCGGTGGTGGTGGTGGTCGTGGTCGTAGTGGTGCTGGTGGTCATGGTCGCATTCAATCTTCTCGGGATGTGACCCCATCCAGCGAGCCCGACCCGGAGAGCACCCTGGACACAGATGCATCCCGTTGTCGATCGACTACTTCATCGAGACACGAGTCTGGATCTGCTAGCGGATCCGTTTCGCTATCGGACCCACCAGCAGATCCACCAGTGGATCCCCTAGTTACTGCACAGTGGGCCCCAGATTACCCCCATACTCGGTTTCATCCGGTTACTGGAGAGTACATACGCGGACCTACGGATCCTCCGACGGTACCAGAGAGGCCGAGAGGCGAGTTCCGATGAGAGCTATAGCCCGCGGGGACCTCTGTTTGCCATTGATTGTAAAAGTACAAAACAATTATATAGGAGGACTGGACTTAGACTCACAATATAAACTCGTTCGTACAAAGAAAGCCTAGGGACGAAAACCTAGGTACAACAGTCTAAGTACGATTGTTTATTTTTGATTCTGGGGGGTGACGGTAGAGGCTCGGGAAAGCGACGGCCGCTCTGCCTTACTCCTTGGACGATCAGACGTAGCCTTGGCTCCGGTGAAGAACTGCTCTCGAGATGGAAAGACTCTTCTGTGCGCGCCTTTGTCTCTCTGTGTGTGTCCAGCCGGGTGGAGAGGATCTCTCTTGCAAGGGAATGGCACATTGCTATATTTTTTTGTCTTGAATTCTCCCGTCCTTATTTACAAGGGAATGGCACCTTGCTATTTATAGAAGTGGGGGTGTGATCATTAGGGTTTGCAATGATTCCCCCTTTGAAAAGTCGGCGGCCAATCATCTGGACCATTAATCTTGATTGTATTACATCTGGGCAGTTAATTCTTGATTGCGCCAAATCCGTATGGGCAATTAATGCTGATTGTGTAAGATCCGTATGGGCAATCAATATTGATTGTCATGAATCTTGGGAAGCTCGGATCTCCTGCCACGTGTCTAATCCATGTGATTGCCATAAATCTGTTTTAATTTGGGCAATTATGATGATTGCACTAAATCAGGTTGTTGGGATTTGTTAATAACTCTTGATTGATTTAGTGCCACCTAGAAAACTGATCTTTTGCCATGTGTCATGATCGCGAGCCACAGCCGCATGAGGGTAGCTTCTTAGGTTTTGGACTGCATAAAGGTGGCAGACGCATAGGTGAAATCTTTGAAATCTGAGCCGCATGGGGGTGGTTTTCAATTGAGCCACATAGGACTTGCCATACGTAAAGGTTGCATGGGCGTGAGCCGCATGGAGATGATCCTCATGACCCGAGCCGCATGAGAATAGCGGCCGCATAGGGTGACTGTTCATAATATGAGCCGCATGACAAGGGTCTTCACGCTCCGAGCCGCATGCGGGCATCAGCCGTATGGGATGGTGGTGGCCGCATAGGGGGCTTTGTAGTTGGTGGATCGTGCCAGCTGCAGAGGAGATTTTCTCCATTTCCCGAGAAATACGCCGTCATATCGAAGTTCATCATTTCAGCTTTAGTGTCGGAGTTTATTGCTTTATGTCAGAGCATTTAATGGGAGCAGTCACTTCATGGCCAGCTGTAAAGCTGCATAGGTCACGTGATTTTCGTCTGAGCCGTATGAGGCTATTGAAGGGTTTCTGAGCCGTATGAGGCTCTGATAAATTCCTGAGCCGCATGAGGCTCCTTCTGCTTTAAGCCGCATGGGCTTCTTCTATTTTGAGCCGCATGGGCTTCTTCTGTTCTTTTCTATGCTTCTCCAAGACCCCCTTCAAAGTTTTCAATTTGAAAAATTGGAATACTTTGAATAAGAAGCATGGCTATATGAGCTCCGCTGGCTGTATAGGATGTTTTTGGCCGCATGTCTTGTCTGGCCGCATAAAACTCCCTAGTCGCATAAACTGCTCTGGCCACATGGCTTGTCTGGCTGCATGTTGTTCTCTCTGCCACGTAGGCGGCATTAATTGCTCTTGATTCGTTATGATTTGGAGCCGTCTTTAGGGAGAAATCCCAAGATTCGGTTCATTAAATATTGGGATTTTGTGCTTTGATGAATCTTCTTTATGAGAGAGGGGGCGAAATTCGAGGAGTCGGTTTTGCTTGCAGCACACGACTCGAAGCGATTTATCGGTCCACATGCCCCCCTATGTCGGCCTATAAATAGGGTGCTGTTAGGATAGAGAGACTTCTTTGCCTTCTTTTGTCTTTCTCTTCTCTTACCTTAAGTTGTTATTCTCCTTTCTCCGATCATCATCACCAATGGCCCCCAAAGCTTCCACAGCCGCTGCGAAGGGAAAGGGTGTGTCTTCTTCGTCAGCCCCGGCGCCTGAAGTCCACCCCGACGTTCATCCTCCCATTGATGGTAAGGGTTTGGGGCTGATCGTATCTTTTAAAACCAAGACGGCTCTGTTGCATGCTTTATGCACAAGTCTTTAATGTGTTTCCCGTTCTCGTCGGCTCTGTTCAATTTGTTTGGGCCACATGTGCGTCCCATGTCCGAGCCGTATGTAGTATATCCCCTGTCCGAGCCGCATGGGAGTTGTCCAGTGGCCGCCTAAACGCTTCACAAACTGGACCGCATGAAGCCCCTCTGAACAGAATCGCATGAGCTCTTTTTTGGACTGTGCCGCATAAGGCCCTGATCATCTTTTGACTTTGTTTCTTTTTATCTTTGATGCTTGCAGCAACCCTGCCGAAGGCTGAGATCATTGTGAAGGAAGAGTTGCTGCCCCCTTTCAAACAAGAATCATCGCTTGTTAAGAAGGAGGTAAAACCAGAAGCGGAGAAACAGAAAGGAGAGCTGGCACCCATTTTTGTAAAGGAGGAGCCCCAGTCTGACGGCAGTAGTACTGGGAGTTCTGACCTTCCTACTTCGGACGAGAATTTTGCTCAAGTACATCCCTCATATGCAAAATGGTTAAGGGATTGGTATATGCTCCCCCGCAACTAGGATTCGCGGGCTCTCATAAATGTTCGTCTTTTGTTTTGATATTTCTGTCTGTCTTTAGCTGTAGTTTGTGTTTTGCTTCTTTTGGACATAAATGTAATCTTTTTCTTTTTGGTCTGAATGAAATGATAGAGGACTTTTCTGGCTTGCTCACGAGATGTAGTCATGTGAATGTAACTGATCTTGAATGAACAGAATACATTCGCTCTACTTTTTGCTTGTAGTAATTGCCCCAATGGGGGACTTTTTGTGGACCTATTATCCTTGGCGTACCCTGGTTCTGGATACGAATAATAAGTTGGGAGAGAACCAACATACTTACTCAGAGGTAATGAGGACATGGTAAATATGAGGGTTTCTTCGATGGAGCCTTCCCACTCAGATGTAATGAAGACATGGCAGGAGGGGGCTCCACGAAGGGATACATAGAACGACTCAGAGGTAATGAGAACATGGAGGTTCTATGTTGTCACGCCCCGATTCCGTAGAATCGATAGTCGTCCCCCGGGCGTGATGCCGTGCGAACCTAAGTTGCGATCGCACAAGGCATAGTCATAAGGTTATCCCAAACGCAACGTCAAATTAGAGTACGCAGAAAAATTGATTGACACAATTGAAATAGAAGTAGACTTTTCATTGATAATAAAACTTCATTTACATTGACTTCATTACATTCATTGTCGCGCGGGCTACAACATGACTCGACTTACAAAACGAACGCCGATGAGATAGTCGTTCCATACATTACACCCCTTTATACAAGCAAAAACCATTACACATTTCCACCTGCTATCGCGAAAAGTCGAGCCGCCATATTTTCTTTTGGACTGAGTGCGGGTCTTCTTCAAAAGGAATCCAAAAACAAGCCTTCCTACGGACGAGGCTTCAAAAGTGTCCACGTCGCCTTGAGATTTAAGTGGCACGCCCTTCAGGATTTGGGGTACCTGCGTGGAGAGCGAGGATCAGTACATTACACTTTGTACTGGTGCGTGGCAAATTTAAGTTCCAAGCTCTCATTTGGTTGATGAGTTTATATGACTTAGTTTATGAATGTATCTAACCATCCTAATGAATTTCAAACGAGCAATGACAAGCATAAATGTAATTTACGTCAGAACTTACCCCCGATGGACCGTGTCGCGCCTTTTGAAACTTACCATGTTCTTTCCTGTCAATTGTTATCATTTACATTCCAAGTGCAACATTACATGTGTTTGGTCACTGACATCACAAGTCATCCTGGACTATAGTTTTGTTAGCCGGGGCCCTTGCAACACAAATAGCGAGCCCCGCTGCAAGTCCCCACTTAACCTGTGTTATCATCCAGCACAGCTATACCGTATTTCCTCCTAGGCCGAGTCGGTCCCGTGGCCCCGGGTAGTCGCTCGAGGAAACTCTCTCCTTGTCGACAAGTTGTCCAATGACCGAGTTAAGACAATATTTAGTTATTAAGGCCTAGCCTATTTTCTTTTTGAAACTTGATCATTTTACCATATCCGTGCCCTTGCTTTCATTCTTTCATCCGCAACAACACTATCGATTTACTTAAGAAGAGGGTCGAGAAGAGAAGGGTCAGCCATTCACCTTGAGTTTACTTTGGCGAGAGAACTTGTTGGCCGCGCTAGACGTCGCCTACGCGATTACCTGAAATCGTACAAGCAACCGATTAGAACACTGCATTATTCAAGGAGTTCGATAGGAAATGGGAGTTCGAAATGCAAGCCATGAAAACCATCAAAAATATTCACGAAAACGCATTCAGAAAACAAAGCCAAAACCAACGCAAGCGGCGTGAAAAGCAGAGCAACGGGAGGTCTCTCCCGACTCAGTGTAAAACCCCTAAATTTCTACTATTTTTTTTTTAATTCTGTACTAATTTAAAAATTTTGTATTGTACGTCGCGTAGTCGCATTTTACGTCGCGCACGAAATTTATTTTCTTGCTCGTCGAGTGCGAATATGTGCGAGCGTACAAATTTATTAAAAACATTTTCTATTTTATAGTTCAAATAATATATATAATAATTATTATTTTTGTATTTTACTTAAAGTTGTCTATTGAGATGACCAAAATCTTACTACTTTATTTATTTATTTATTAGTGGTAACTTAGAAAACTATTTTCATATTCCTTGCATATGAGGTACATTAAATTAAATTTATATATTTTATTTTCGAAATTATTAAATATAAATATTTTATTATTCGAAAAGATATTTAAAAATAGTTATTATTTTCGAAATTAATATTATTAGTATTTTAGAAAAATATTTTAAAATTATTGTGACGATTTAAATCGTGATTTGAATTTTTGGATTAATTTAAATAGTAGATATTTGGAATTTGATTTATCCTATTCGATTTTAAACTAAAATTTAATTAGATTCAAATTTGAACTGCGTTTGGAATTGGATTTATATTTAGATTTGGATTTAAATGATTTTAAATTAAATGATAAATTATCTACTTGGGTTTTAAAGCAATCCTAATCCTTGTCTTACTAGGAATTCCCACATCCTATAAATAGGCAGGTACTCCTCCACAATTTTCTCACATCCATAAATTGCCACAACCCAAAACTTGTGCATCGTGTCTGTGTCCCTACCCCTCCATTAATTTTTTTTTCCTTTTACATGTACATATTCTCTCACGTCCGACAATTTCGGACGTTCCTCTAGGTCGTGTGGGACATTCCCCGACACGACGCAACTCCTAACCCTAAAACCTAAACCCGATTCTTACGGCCTCCACCTGCCATGACCCCGACCGTCCCCGTCATCCCTTTGGCCAGGCCATCCCTTCGAAGCCACAGAATCCACCCTGGCCAGCAACACAACCCGTCACCCCGACATCCTGGCCACCACCGACCACTGGTCGTAGACCCGATCACAACCACCAACTCAGGCACTCGCCTCGGCCATCTGTTCTGGCCAGCACCCCAACACCATCTCCCCACCGCCATCGTCGCCACCACCACACAAACACCCCAAATCCGACCATCACAGCCACCACCGGCTCCGGTCAACATCCCACCACGAAGCCAAAGAGTAAGGAAGAGAAGCCTAACCTGTCCGCTGTCGCCGTCCCCGTGCTTGCGTCGCCGACCTCCGGCGAGCCGCGTGGCCAGAACCAGACCTCACCGTCCTCCTCAGACCGCCCAACTGCCGCGGCGACTCAAAACCCACCACCGTCGTCACCTCCAACCAGCCAATCCCACACGCCGGAAAAACCCCTTTCTCCGCCGGCGAGCTCCGCGCGCTCGTACACCCTGGCCGCTGCGCCGGCGTCGTTCGTCCTAACCCCACCGCCTGTGCCTCCCTTCCTCACCTGTCCGCCGCCTCCCCCGACCAAGCCCGGCCATCTCCCCGTCGAGCGCCCGGCCGACTTTCCCTTTTTCCCCTCCGGCCACCGGCGCTTCCGGTAAAAACCTCTCCGACTTCCCGGCGAGATCCGCGCGCAGCGAGCGTCCTCCGTCGGAGCAGCCGCCCCCGATCCCCGCTCCGACACCTCGCCGCCTCCGCCCGTCTCCTTCTTCCCGCTCCTCCTCACCTCTCGATCCTCCTTCCCCTCTTTTCTGAATGAGGAAATGAGGAACAAAACCTTTTGTTGGTTTAGTTGATATTTTTTCTATGGTTTGTGTTTTTGTGTCTTCTGTTTTATTATTATTATTATTATTTATTATTAGTAAAGTATTATTATTTTTATTACAGATTTTTATTACTGTAGGTATCTAAAGTATTATTATTTCTATTATTATTCTGATTATTATTTCTATTATTATAATTACTAATATTGTTACAGTATCTTTGTTGTTAATCTGTATTTTAGGAAGATCAACTACTAAAAGTTTTTTTAAAATTTTTATTATTATTACTATTATCCTGTTTCTATGTATAATGGGGGAAGAAGCTGTATTTTTACTGACTCAATATAATTATTATTATTCTCATTATTTTTATCATAGTTACTAATATTAGTATTATTATTTTATTTAGTTTGGGATGCTCTTCACTCTAAGGAAGGAGGGAAGAGTACAGTTGAGTCTGTACTCACGTTTTCTTTGGCTTATTCATAATTCATATTAAGTTTATTATCTATTATCTTTATTATTTTTATGCACCATATATTCACATTACGAAGTTTATAATAAGCATTTTATGCAAGTAAATGCATTAGTAATTTAAATTAAATTGTGATAATAATATTATATTGTAAGAATATATTAATTGTGAGAATATATTAATATTTCATAGTTTGGACATAAATATGATTTGACAAAATTTGTTGTAGCCTTAAAGCACTTAATTTGCTAGATTCCTTCAAATATATATATTATTATATATTATCTCAAAGATAGTTTACTATTAAATATTTTATCAAGTATTATAAATAGTTTTCTAAAAATAGAATATATATTATTATTATTTTCTTTTGAATTATCCTCAAGTCCATGACTAAGCTCATTACTCCTATTCCCTCACCAATTCTAGACTACCTTATGACATTCCTAACTAATTCGACCCTTCTGGACCCAATGGAACTGTCTGTGCCACCACCCGAGGTCACCATGTATAGTTGTTATACCAAAGTCGCAGTTCATGCCAGCTTGATCATTGCAGCACACCAGGCGTCCTACCAGGCAAGACACCATACCTTCACTGTTTAATTTCTTGCTCAATATCATGCATATTTTTACTTATTTTTAGAAAATATAAATTGTACTTGCAAATTATTATATTTTAGTTGCATATGGCTTAGAGTCAAGGGACCACCTTTGTTTGTGTCACATTCATTGGCCTGACACTTGTGTATCACGAGTCACCAGTCTCATATAGATCTCGGACGTACGTATCGACTGGCCATCGGTGCGCACATGCCGTACGATAGGCAATAACTGCTAAATAGTTATAGTTGTCTAGAAGACTTAGCGGTTATTAGAAATATCATGGTGTGGATTCAGCACGAGTAGTGCATGGGGAGGGTGGAGACAGTTATTAGGCGCAGGGGCTTTCACACCTTTACTTTCTCTAGATGCCATTTGTGACTCAGTCGAGAGACTAGTGGACGTGCATTTATTTACTTTTCTTTAGATGCCACTAGTTCCTCGGTTGAAACACAAATGTGCCGTGCATTTACTTTTCTCTGGATGCCGTTAGTGACTCACCTAAGAGCTAGTGGCCGTGCATTTATTTTTCTCTAGACGCCCCTTAGTTCTCGCTCGAGTGCTAATGGGCCGTGCATTTACTTTTCTCTAGATGCTACTAGTGCCTTGGTTGAAACGCTAATGTGCCATGTTTTTAGCTTCGGGAGCCCTTGTGTGGAACGTTGTCTTCAAATGCATATTCACATAGAATAGTTAAGAACCTTTATTTGTGTAGTTTTCTGTTGAGCTTTATTTATTCAGTTATCGGCATGATATTATGTGTCTTGTTACGTCCCTCTGAGGACCTGGTTGTCTTGCTAGGTGTGTGCTATTGTCTTTCGTAGGTGTTCTAGCTCTAGCCGTGTTCATCGCCATTTCTTCGAGGATGATTGCACTTGGATCGTCTTCGCTTTGCTCGCCAAAAATCACTTCTTTTCTTATGTATTTCTTTTCATCGTTGGTAGTGGATTTGTCTTCGTCCAACTACATGTACCAAATGACAATTTTATGGTTGATTATATGATATCATTTATTCATATATTTTTGTGGATGAGATTAGTATGGTTCTACTGTATTTTACGGCTTATGTATTTATACGAGGATTTCCATATATTGGAGTATACTTCGTATAAATACAGCTGGCATGTCTTCATTCTTAGTCCTACGTATTTTGGGACTGGGGCGTTACACTCAGCCGCAGAGTCAATCCTCGAGGCGCAACCCGCTGAATATGGGACTTGGTTCCGAAGGAGACATTCCATAACGAGGAATGGATCTTAATTCAACCGTTCCCGTTAGATCGACTCGGTCGATCCCGACCTATCGGTCCCGACCGAATCGATAGCGATAAGTGTTCCTTTCTCGCGCACCCCGTGGACAAGTACGGGGCACGATGTAGGGACGGGGCACTACACCATAACCAACTAAGAAAAAGTTTCATCCTCGAAACTTAAAATAGAACCTACCTCTACGAGAACAATGAAGGAAACTTTTTCTTCATTTCTGACTCAAGCTCCCACGTCGACTCTTCGACCGAGTGGTTCCTCCAAAGGACGCGGACGAGGGGAATAGCACGGTTGCGGAGAAGTTTATCCTTGCGCTCCAAGATTTGTACTGGCTCTTCGACATATGACAAGTCCGCCTTCAGGTCCAGCTTACCCAAATCTACAACATGGCTCGGATGATGCACGTACTTCTGCAATTGCGATACGTGGAAGACGTTATGTACTTCTGACAACGCAGGCGGCAAGGCGATTTGGTAAGCTACCGGGGCGACTCCCTTCAATATTTCGAACGGGCCAACAAATCTTGGGCTCAATTTTCCCTTCGCACCGAACCTGGAAACTCCCCGCATGGGCATGACTTTCAAGAATACATGGTCGTCTTTCTAGAACTCGAGGGGGTGTCGGTGCATGTTGGCATAGCTTTTCTGTCGGCTTTGTGCTATCTTCAATCTCTCTCGTATTAACTTGACCTTCAGCATGGTCTGCTCCATCAGCTCCGGACCAAGTATCTGCCGTTCCCCGACTTCATCCCAGCAAATGGGCGATCTGTACTTCCGGCCGTACAAAGCTTCATACGACGCCATTTGGATGCTGGACTGATAGCTGTTGTTGTATGCAAACTCGGCCAGCGGTAGATGGACGTCCCAACTTGACTTCAAGTCGATCGCACAGAGTCGTAACATGTCTTCGAGAATTTGGTTCACCCGTTCTGTTTGGCCGTCAGTCTGAGGATGATAAGCTGAGCTGAACTTCAACTTGGTCCCCAGTGCTGAATGAAGACTACTCCAGAAGCGCGCTACGAACCGTCCATCCCGATCAGAGATGATAGAAACTGGGATCTCGTACAGCCGAACTATTTCATCAAGGTATATCTGAGCAAGGCGATCGACGCTCCAAGTAACTTTGATGGCGATAAAGTGCACTGACTTGGTTAGTCGATCGACGATGACCCAGACGGCGTCGTTTTCCCGCGGCGTCCTCGGCAAGCCAACAACGAAGTCCATAGTGATGTGATCCTATTTCCACTCTGGAATGGCGAGGTTCTGCATCTCTCTGCCCGGTCGCTGGTGCTCGGCTTTGACTTGCTGACAGGCCATGCATTTTGACACAAAGAGCGCTACGTCCCTCTTCATGCAGTGCCACCAAAAGACAACGTGGAGGTCCTTATACATCTTGGTGCTGCCAGGATGCAAGGAATATTTTGTATAATGTGCCTCCGACATTATCTCCTTTCTAAGTTCTGCGTCGTCCGGTACGCATAGCCGTCCCTTCACGCACAACACTTCCGACTCGTCCTCTGCAAAGTCGGACGCTTTTTCTGTCGATATCAGCTTCCGCATCTTCTTCAGGTATGGATCGTCCTTCTGTGCAGACTTGATCCTCTCCAGTAGGCTTGGTTCCACCCGCAGTTGCGCTAGTTTCACGTCTCTGAAACGAACTCGGAGTTCAATGCCCATTCCTTCCAAGTCACGCAGCAGTCGATCGTTGATGTATAATGAAGCTAAGTACTTCCGGCTCAGCGCATCCGCTACCACATTTCTTTGTCCGGCATGTAGTCGATTGATAAGTCATAGTCTTTGATTAGTTCGAGCCATCGTCTCTGTCGCAAATTCAGTTCTTTCTGGGTGAAGAGATACTTGAGGCTTTTGTGGTCCGTATAAATCCTGCACGCCACGCCATAGAGATAGTGACGCCATAGCTTCAAAGCGAACACAATTCCCGCTAGTTCTAGGTCGTACGTAGGGTAGTTCTTCTCGTGCGACTTCAACTGCCGGGAAGCAAAAGATATCACCTTATCCTGCTGCATGAGCACACATCCCAAGCCCTGGCCAGAAGCATCGCTGAAGATCTGAAATCCCTCCGTCCCTTCAGGAAGAGCAAGTATCGGGGCCGAAACGAGCCGTTGTTTGAGCTCCTGGAAGGAAGCTTCATAGTCGTCTGACCACTTGAATGCGACTCCTTTCTGGGTGAGGCGAGTCAACGGCGATACAATCTTCGCGAAGTCCTTCACGAAGCGTCGGTAGTATCCCGCCAAGCCTAAGAAGCTTCAAATTTTGCTAACTGATGCGGGCCGTTTCCAATCAGCAGTTGCCTCGACTTTCTTCGGATCGACTGCGATGCCCGCGACGGAGATGATGTGCCCAAGGAATGAGACGCTATTCAGCCAGAACTCGTACTTGCTCATCTTTGCGTACAACTGATTCTCTCGAAGGGTTTGGAGTACCGTCCGCAGATGCTCAGCATGTTGCGCTCGATCCTTCGAGTAGACGAGGATGTCGTCAATGAAGACTACTACGAATTTGTTAACGAACGGACGGAACACCCGATTCATTAGATCCATGAAGACGGCAAGGGCGTTTGTCAGACCGAACGGCATTACCAAGAACTCGTAGTGGCCGTAACGAGTACGGAAGGCAAACTTTGGCACGTCGTCTGGCTTGACCTTGAGTTGGTGATAATCCGATCGCAGATCAATCTTCGAAAACACCGTTGCACCTTGGAGCTGGTCAAACAAGTCGTCGATACGGGGAAGGGGGTATTTGTTTCGGACGGTGGCTTTATTCAATTCCCGATAGTCGATGCAGAGTCGCTTCGATCCATCCTTCTTCTTCACGAATAGCACGGGCGCACCCCACGGTGAGACACTCGGACGGATAAACCCTATATCGAGTAATTCTTGTAGTTGTGCCTTAAGTTCCTTTAGTTCTGCAGGGGCCATTATGTACGGAGACTTCGAGATCGGCCGGGTGTCGGAGAATGTGTCGATGGTGAACTCTATTTCTCGATCGGGCGGCATGCCGGGTAGCTCGTCTGGGAACACGTCTGGGAATTCTGCCACAACGTCGGTCTGACCCGCGTTTGTACCATCCTATCGCATGTCTCGAACGGAAGCGAGATAGCCTTCGCACCCGAAATACAGCATCCGTCGAGCAGATATTACGGAGATCACCATGCAGGTCGGCGACGCCTCACCACACGAGTAGTAGAATTCAGGCACTCCAGGTATGCGGAAGGTGACCTTCTTTTCAGCGCAGTCTATGGTTGCGTTGCACGGCCCGAGCCAATCCATTCCCAGAATGATGTCAAAGTCCTTCATGTCTAGAACTATCACATCCAGACCGATCTTTTGACCGTCGATACAGATAATCCCGCTGGCACAAGCTAAGTTTGTAAGAATTGGTGTGCCCGAAGGTGTGCTTATGCTAAGGTCGAGATCTAATGATCTTACAAGAAATTTGTGCTCGGCGGTAAAGTCTGCCGATATAAAACTATGCGAAGTGCCTGAATCAAATAACACACGAGCAGGCACATTATTGAATTTTAGTATACCTGACACTACTGTATCTGATGCCAGCGCTTCATCTCGAGTCATGGCGTAGACGCGGCCCTGAGTGTTGGGGCGACGGTCTCGGCCATTTTGCGATACGGGTTGAGTGGGCGGAGGAGGTCGAGGCGCCTGTCCTCGATTCTCTTGACGGTATTGTTGTGGCGGGGCGTTACGATTCCAAATCCGAGGGCAATCTCGTTTTTGGTGGTTCCTTGCTCCGCAGTTGAAGCACTCTCCTTCGAGGATATGACAATCGTTGGCATGGTGACCGAAGTTTTGACATTTGGCACAAGGAAATTGTGGGGTTCGTCCCTGGTTGCCGCCATGGTTTGGATGCTTTGATGTGTAATTGTTGCCTCCCGTATAGCTAGGACGTTTGTGATTGGAGTGGCACACAACGTCATCAGCACCGGAAGGATGCAGATTCTCAAGGCGGAGAGCGTGATTCAGAGCCTCGCCCACGGTCTTGTACTCCGGGACCCCGACATGCGTACCGATAGAGTGTCGCAGACCCACTTCGAACCGTCGCACACGGCACTCTTCAGTAGGCAGAAACTGACCAGCAAACTTAGACAACTTGTTGAATTCTGCGACGTACTGTTCCACTGTCCGACTCCCTTGCTTCAACTGCATGAATTCATTCTCCTTCGCTTGACGAACGGCTGACGGAAGGTACTGGACTTCAAAAGCTTTGCGGAACGTGGCCCAAGAGATCGGCGCAGTGTTGTTGCCCGATCAGATCGCTCGCTTACGTACGACCCACCAGTCGTGCGCGTTCAACCGTAGTTGAAGTTGTGCGCAGGCGACTTGCTTCGATTCTTCAATGCCTAGAAGCTTGAAGTGATCTTTCAGCTCTTCCAACCAGTCGATCGCCATGGAAGGGCCTTCGGTACCGCTGAAGGAAGTGCAGCACGCCTTCTTGAATTCTGACACTTCAAAGTTGTACTTTTTCGGTGCCGCTGGTTGACGCTCGGGATCCTCCGTGTCGATTTCAATGGATTGGATTGTCGGCACGGTAACGGTAGGCATAGTCGTAGAATTCCCGTTGGCCGCCATTGTCTGGACGATCTGCAGCAAGGTATCCAGCTGCTTTTGTTGAAGTTTGGCATGTACGTCTAAACGAGCTTCGAAGCGAGCTTCGAACTGGGCCTGTCGTTCCTCCGTCTGTTGATATCGGTTCTCGGACTGGTTTTGCTACGCCTCCATTATGTGCAGCATCCTTTCGATGGTATCGTTAGAAGGTTCGCCCCGCGATCGATGCGAACTACTAGAGCCGCTAGAAGTGCTCTGTTCTTGCTCGGCCGTGGGTTCCGTCACTTCTGCGATATGAAGGCAAACGCATCAGTCATAAATTATTACGGACTCATTGTATGGAACAACTTATCTCATTGATGCGAGGTCAAAGGATGTAAAGCCGTGCTCTGATACCATTATGTCACGCCCCAATTCCGTAGAATCGATAGTTATCCCCCGGGCGTGATGCCGTACGAACCTAAGTTGCGATCGCACAAGGCATAGTCATAAGTTTATCCAAAACACAACGTCAAATTAGAGTACGCAGAAAAATTGATTGACACAATTGAAATAGAAGTAGACTTTTCATTGATAATAAAACTTCATTTACATTAACTTCATTACATTCATTGCCGTGCGGGCTACAATATGACTCGACTTACAAAACGAACGCCGATAAGATAGTCGTTCCATACATTACACCCCTTTATACAAGCAAAAACCATTACATATTTCCACCTGCTATCGCGGGAAGTCGAGCCGCCATCTTTTCTTTTGGACTGAGTGCGGGTCTTCTTCAAATGGAATCCAAAAACAAGCCTTCTCACGGACGAGGCTTCAAAAGTGTCCATGCTGCCTTGAGATTTAAGTGGCACGCCCTTCGGGATTTAGGGTACCTGCATGGAGAGCGAGGATCAGTACATTACACTTTGTACTGGTGCGTGGCAAATTTAAGTTCCAAGCTCTCATTTGGTTGATGAGTTTATATGACTTAGTTCATGAATGTATCTAACCATCCTGATGAATTTTAAACGAGCAATGACAAGCATAAATATAATTTACGTCAGAACTTACCCCCGACGGACCGCATCGCGCCTTTTGAAACTTACCATGTTCTTCCCTGTCAATTGTTATCATTTACATTCCAAGTGCAACATTACGTGTGTTTGGTCACTGACATCACAAGCCATCCTGGACTATAGCTTTGTTAGCCGGGGCCCTTGCAGCGCAAGTAGCGAGCTCCGCTGTAAGTCTCCGCTTAACCCGTGCTATCATCCAGCACAGCTATACCGTGTTTCCTCCTAGGCCGAGTCGGTCCCGTGGCCCCGGGTAGTCGCTCGAGGAAACTCTCTCCTTGTCGACAAGTTGTCCAATGACCGAGTTAAGACAACATTTAGTTATTAAGGCCTAGCCTATTTTCTCTTTTAAACTTGATCATTTTACCGTGTCCGTGCCCTTGCTTTCATTCTTTCATCCGCAATAACACTATCGATTTACTTAAGAAGGGGGTCGAGAAGAGAAGGGTCAGCCACTCACCTTGAGTTTACTTTGGCGAGGGAACTTGTTGGTCGCGTTAGACGTCGCCTACGCGATTACCTAAAATCGCACAAGCAACCGATTAGAACACTGCATTATTCAAGGAGTTCGATAGAAAATGCGAGTTTGAAATGCAAGCCATAAAAACCATCAAAAATATTCACGAAAATGCATTCAGAAAACAAAGCCAAAACCAACGCAAGCGGCATGAAAAGCAGAGCAACGGGAGGTCTCTTCCGACTCAGCCGCAAAGTCAATCCTCGAGGCGCAACCCGCTGAATATGGGACTTGGTTCCGAAGAAGACATTCCATAACGAGGAATGGATCTTAATTCAACCGTTCCCATTCGATCGACTCGGTCGATCCCTACCTATCGGTCCCGACCGAATCGATAGTGACAGTGTTTCTTTCTCGCGCACCCCGTGGACAAGTACGGGGTACGATGTAGGGACGGGGCACTACATATGTGAGGGGCGATTTGTTTTTGATGGAAGGGAAACAAATCAGAGGTAACATCGACGTGGTTGTTTCGAAAATTTGTGGATCTGTTGCCCTTTTTGTGCACTGAAAATGCGGTTATTAGATCATAAGGAGGGAGCTCTTTTAGGAGGAAAGTTCAGAGGTATGATCATACATGACTTACTACCTAGGAGAGGCGATATAGATTTATCTGTAGTGACCAGAGTGTAAGTTCAGCGGTACCTGCGGGTACATAACTCGATAATCTGGGAGAGTTGGAGTCGGCATATGAGTTCAGTGGTACGGAAGAGTACATGACTCGTCATTATGGAAGATTTGTAGTAGGGATGTGAGTTCAGCGCTATGAGAGAGTACATGACTCATCATTCTGGAAGATTTGTAGTAGGGATGTGAATTCAGTGGTACCAACGGGTACATGACTCGTCATCTGAAAGATTTGTAGTAGGGATGTGAGTTCAGCGGTACGAGAGAGTACATGACTCATCACCCTGGAGGATGTCATTTCAGACGTAATACTTCTTTAGGAACTTGTCGTTGATGGACAACATGAGTAAGTCTCCGTTTTGTTTTGTGAGGCGGTAAGCTCCATTGGAGAATACAACATCAATGATGAATGTGCCTTCCCACTTTGGCTGGAACTTGCCGGCGGTTTTGTGAGTCATGACCATCGGCATTCGAACTGCCAGAACGAGGTCGCCCACTTGGAATGTTCTGGTTTTAATCTTCTTATTGAAGGATCCGGAGATACGTGCCTGGTATAGCTCGATTCGTTGTTGAGCTAGTAGGCGCTTCTTATCTAGAGCCTCCAATTCTTGTAGTTTGTGATGGTGATTATCATCCGTCGTCAATCTGTATGTGAGAGCTACGCGGAGTGATGGGATTTTAGTCTCCAGCGGGAGAACTGCCTCACTCCCGTATACTAGAAAGAATGGTGTGTTTCTGGTGGCAGTCCGTATGGTGGTACGGTATGCCCATAAGCATTCACCGAGCCTTTTATTCCAGTCGCGTTTGTTTGATGACACAAACTTCTTGAGGAGCTTGATGATTGTTTTGTTAAATGCTTCAGCCAGACCATTAGCCGCTGGGTTGTATGGTGTTGAAGCAATATTCTGGATGCGGTGCTTGTCGCAGAATCGATAGAAGGCGTGGCTTGCGAACTGCAGACCATTATCATGGATGATCCTTCGGGACAGTCCAAAGCTATAGATGACATGATGCTTGAGGAAGTTGATCATGTTTGAAGTTTTTACTTCTGCAAGCGGAACAGCCTCCGCCCATTTGGAGAAGTAATCTGTGATTGCGAGTATGAAGCGATGTCCTCTGGACGAAGGCGGAGTTATCGGACCGATGATGTCCATTCCCCACGCTTCGAAGGGCCAGGATGCCACCGTCGGGTATAGAAACTCGGATGGCCGGTGGATGAAATCTGTGTGGACTTGACAGGCTTTGCATTTTCGTGCATAGTCTATTGCGTCTGCAACCATTGTGGGCCATTAGTAACCCATTCGACGAAGGCGATCTTGTAGTTTCGGGCCAGGCTGATGGGCCCCAGAGATGCGATCGTGAGCTTCACGTACGGCTTCTTTGGCTTCTGTATTTGACAGGCATCGAAGCAGTAATCCATCGTATGATCGTCGATATAGCATTTTTGTCTCTGTATCATAGAAGAATCTGAGGGAACGTCTTCTAATAGAAGTGGCTTCCTTCGGATCCTCCGGCAGGATGTCGTAGACTATGAAGTCGATGAACGGTTGTCTCCAGTCTGGTGCTTCATCGACTGTCAGGGCGGAGTAGCTCTCGGCATACTGAACATTATTCATGGGACAGACCAACTCACGGCCTATAATGTCAACCAGATGATGAGCATGATTCAGAACTGCTAAGGAAGCGGCAAGGTCTGCTAGGACATCGGCTTCAATGTTCTGGAGCCTGGGAACATGCTCTATGAAGAACCCCTCCAGGGAAGAGATGATGTCGATCGCTATTTGATGGTAGGGGATCATGTCCTCATGGCGAACCTCGTATGAACCCCGAATCTGATTGACGATTAACTGGGAATCGCCGTACGCTTCAAGGTGTTCTACCCCCAGCTCTTTTGTAAGTCGGAGGCCCATGATCAAAGCATTGTATTCGGCCACATTATTTGAACAGGGCTCCGTAAGGGAATAAGCTCGATTGATCACCAACCCGGTGGGAGAAATTAGCACTATTTTGACTCCATCGACGATGTTGCCCTTGGGCCCAGTTCTAGAAGCGCCGTCGAAGAACATTTGCCATATGGTACCATGGGAGGCCATATTTGAATTAGCGACCTCGTCTGGAATCTCTTCGTCTATTTTGGTTGACTCCGAACATGGATGAGCTGCTAAAAAGTCTGCCAGAGCTTGACCTTTAACAGCCTTCTGCGGGGCAAAGATCATGTGGTAGGGAGACAACAAAATCGCCCAGGTAGCGAGGCGAGAGTTGAGTGCACCCGGCTTGGTCATGAGGACCCTGAGGGGGTTGATCCATGATATGACATGGATGGTTTGTCCCGTGACGTAGTGTCGCATCTTCTGAATGGCGAAAACCAGAGCAAGGCACTCTTTCTCTACGGCAGTGTATCGATGCTCTGGCCCCATCATTATTCGGCTGAGGTAATATATGGCTTGTTCGTGGCCTGCCTCATTGTTTTGTGCTAGTAGAGCACCAAAAGAATGTTCCATTGCTCGTACATAGAGCAAGAATGGTCTTCCAGCAATCGGGGCTACCAGAACTGGAGGGTTCGTCAGATATTCTTTGATGATGTCGAAGGCACGTTGGCATTCTTCATCCCAAATGAATGAGACGCCCTTTTTCATGAGGTGAGTGAATGGCTGACATCGTCTGGAGAGGTTGGAGATAAACCTCCTGATGTAGGCTAGCCTCCCTTGAAGGCCTCGGAGTTCACGGAGATTTCTCGGGGGACCCATCTCCATGATTGCCTTTGTCTTCTCAGGGTCTACGTGGATACCCTGGGAGGTGATGATGAAACCCAAGAACTGTCCGCTGGATACGCCCAAGAAAGATTTTGTGGGATTCATTTTTAAATTGTGCGCCCGCATCAGGTCGAACATTGTCCTTAGATCATGTAGATGATCTTCCTTAGAGTGGCTTTTGAAGGCGATGTCGTCGACGTAGCATTCTACTGTTTTGTGCAAGTGGTCTCTAAAGATAATGCTCATAGCTCTTTGATATGTGGCACCAGCATTTTTTAGACCGAAAGGCATGACCGTGTAGCAGAATGTGCCAATTGGTGTTCTAAATGATGTATGCTTTTCGTCGTCAGGAAATATCTTGATCTGGTTGTACCCCGAGAATCTATCCATGAATGACATGCGCTCGAAGCCGCAGGTGTTATCGATCATGATGGCTGTGATAGGGAGAGGGAACTCATCCTTAGGACAAGCCTCATTTAGATTGTGAAAGTCGATGCAGATTCGAATCTTTTCATTCTTCTTGAGGACTGGAACTATGTTGGCGACCCAGTCAGGATGCTGTTCCTCATGGATGAAGCCGCTGGCTATCAGCTTGTTTACCTCGGCTTCAATAGCATTCATGACGTCAAGACGGAACCGACGTTGCTGTTGCTTGACTGGTTTTGCGTCTGGGCGGATGTTGAGTTTGTGAAGTACAATCTCGGGGTTCAGTCCTGGCATATCTTCGTAGCTCCAGGCGAACACGTCGATATATTCTCTGATGAGTTGTAGTAGTGATTTTTGCTCTTCGTCGGTCAGATTCTTACTGGCGAAGATGGGCTTTGGAGAGGATTCATCACCTAGATTGACTTGTACAACCTCATCCTCGGTGGGAGGCTCTCTTTGTTCGAACCGCTTCTCCTACTGCACATCTAGTTGTTGTGCCCATGGCTCCAGCTCAAGGAGTTCGGGAATGTCTTCATCTTCTTCGTAGGCATCGGCAAGTACCATATTGACGGACCAGACTTGCCTGAGCATATCCCCGATGCTGATATCTGAATCGGAAGTAGATGATCCGGTTGAGTGTGAGTGCCAGTCGCATTCTTCGTCTGAGCTTTCGTGTGTCGTCGCGGGTGTGACATAACCTAGCCCACATCTGGTTTTATTGTAGTAGTCTCGTGGTTTCCCAGCCGGGATCGGCGATTGTAAGGGTAATCGTCGTCCAGTGCCGTAGTTCAATCCTTGTGTAGTTTCCAGATCATACCCTTGTTTTTTTGCATAAGGTACTTGGATTGGGGATTATACAGATAAATGGGCAATCTCCCGGTGTCGGGTTCGAGCTCAACTTCTTCTATCTTGAAGGGCCGTGGATCATTCTTTCGACCGAAGATGATTGGGTGATCCCCTCCCTCGATTATGTGGTAAGCATCTTCTACTGGAGTAAGTTGGTTTGCGGTGTAGACATTTGTCACTTGTGTGTGCAGGTGAGCGCCTATACCGTGTTCCATAGCATACATTGTACAAAGCTTATTAAGCTCGAGGTAGTTCAAAGATAACCCTTTATTGATGAAATAAGGTATCTTTTCCAGTGGAATTATATCGTCTGCGGATGGAACATCAGTGTAAGCAGCCACATACTTGGCCAGCTCTGACTCTTCTTCAGCCACCCCCTGTGTAAATGCAGACTGAGAGGATGACTTGGGCAACTTGATTATCAGGGGCTCCATGGGTGGAACAGGACATAGAGTTGTTGGCATACTAGCTACCTCCAATTTGGTGCTTGGTGCTGGACAGGGAGTTGTTGGTTGGCTAGCAGTCCCTGGCTTAGTGCTCGGTTGCCGATTCATTCTGGGAAGACAAATTATCATCGGTTTGACTGAGGGATTGAGCTCCTCTGCTTGTGGCCGGCTAGCTTTAGACAGCTTGATTGTCAGTGGCTTTGTCGTGGATCTTGGCGCTTGGCCAGACTTCGGCAGTCGGATTATTATCTGTTCCTCCTGTGCAGAGAGGCTAACTGCGTCCTTATGCAGAGTGGCTGTAAGGGGCGCAGTTATGCCAGGCTTGCGGGCTTGGAGGTGGATCGTCAGAGTTTCTTCTGATCCAGATGTTGCTTTATTTTGAGCTTGAGTATCTCCTTCGGCGAGATGCTTCTTCGACTTCTCATACAAGCACGAGTCTGAGTAGTAGGACTCGACCCCTTTGAAGGGATCGATGTCGGCAAATTCTGTTCTCACAAATCCGTGCTTGTCGACATACTTGAAGCACTGGTACAATGTGGAGGGCACGATCATATAATCGTGTATCCAGGGGCGCCCCAGGAGAATATTGTAGGAGATGTCCACATCTATGACATAACAGGTTACTTCTGACTGAAGGTCGCCGATTTGGCACTTTAGACGAGTCTTCCTGATCGGGTAGCTCCTGCCCGAATTGAAACCGCTGATGGCGATGCTTGTCAGCGTCAGGCGATGCATCGGGATGTGCAGATGGTGTAGTAGGCTCTTCGGGATGATGCTTATGGAGGACTCGGGGTCAATATGCATTCGATCGACCTTGATATCGCTAATGTACCCAGTATAATACAGAGGACGATCGTGCAGGTTAGTTTTGATTAAGCATATCCTGTGGAGTGAAGACAATATTTGGCATTGACCCTGTACAAGCGTTGTCCGGGAGGTCTGCCGGTGAGTCCTCTCCAGTGAGATTGGACTGAGCCAGGTATGCGTCGGCATTCTGGAGTGCTTCGTTTAGTGCAATGCAGACATCCTTGGAGAGTCTCAGGAGCTCATATAGCGACAATTTGGCCGGTATGTTGGCGCCAAAATGTCAAAGTTGTATGGCCTCTCTAGCCCATGAGGCGTCTCTTTTCAGAGTGGTTTGTCGAAGCGAGTCTCCTTCGGCCTAGGCTTGTCGGTCGTCGAAGGCTGCGGAGTTCCTGGAGCATCAGTAGCCGTCGGCTGCTGATCTTCAGCCGAGTTACCCGGTGGAGGTTGGGTTCGTACGCCGGAGCGGGTAACAATAGCAGCAGCTTCTTTGACCTCTGTCGAGATCATGCGGCATGATTTGACTTTTCTATTCTTTTTTTTGCTGGTGGAGGGAGACGCGGACTGAGTCACCTCAGGTACCAAGTCCGGATGGACCCACATGATCTCCCTTCGTGATATGGTAAGGGGCACTAGACCAGCAGCTTGGTCTTGGGGAGGTGGAAGGTTGGCGACCTCCATCCTTGCTCGGGGGACAAGCACTACTCCGTCTTGAGTCCTTGTTGGAGGAAAGTTGCCGAATTGTACTGACACCATATTGGCCGCTACGGTCACCTCTTCGAAATCAATGGCCAGGGCTTTAGAATCGATGAGATGTTGGATGTATTGCTTCAGCTGATAGCAGTCTTGTGTAGCATGGTGAACATAGCGATGGTAATAGCAGTACTTGGAACTCTCTATATCTGCAGGACGAGACTCACGCCTGGGATGAGGGAGCTGAATTCGTCCTCCTTGGATGAGCATGTCTAAGATGGGCTTAACATGGCCATCCTCAAAGGAGTAGGTCATCTGAGGCCACTGCTTTTCCGCCGGCGTTGATTTGGGCTTTGGGGCTGTGTCGGTCACCATAGCCTGCTTGTCCTTGTTGTCTCAATTGCTGGAGGAATTACCACAGTTGTTGTTGTTGACGTTAGGGCATTTGCCCCTGTCTTCATCTTCCGAGATGTACAATCCCAGTTGGCGGGCTTTCTTCACCTTGTCTTCTGTGCTAGTGGCACTGATGATGAACGTCTTTCAATCTTTGAATTGACTTTCGCCCATGTAATGCCTGTAGTTCGTATTACGTATCTTGGAATACGTGTACGTATTTTATTTTATATTGCATATCTCTTGGCTTGGCTCGGTTTATTTTGGGTTGGTTCGGCTAGGCTTGGGTTGCCTTGGTTCATCATGAACCAAAAGGGTGAACCCTCCTACCTACCACCACCCTCCTTTATTAACCCCTCCTCTTTCTCTCTCTTTATTATTCTTCTTCTTCTCCACATTTACTTCTACACCTACCAGAAAGAAGAGAGAGAGAGAGAGAGCTTAGGCAAGTGCAAACTTGCTTCATGATGGATCTCATGTTTTATTGTTCCATTCTCTTCCTTACTAGATTCTAAGCCTCTTTAGAACTGGAAGTTTTCGGTTTTGATGGTTATATTTTTGTAGATCTGAGTTTTAAGTTCCTTCTTGTTTATTTTTCTTGGTTTTGATCTCTAAAACTTGGTTATTTTTGAAAACTAATGGTTCTATGTTGTAGAGAATTCAATTTCATTCAGTTTTGGCTTTTGTTTCGCTTGATTTCGACTCCGGATGAGTAAGTTATGGCCATTACAAGTTTTCGGAACTTTCATGGCTGAACTTGCTGTTTGGGGACGATGAATCCCATGTGCCGGGAACCTCATGCGCCCGGGAGGCCATGCGCCGGGAGGCCATGCGCCGTAAAGTTCCGGCAACGCATTCCTTAACTCCGAGCGTGTCATGAGCGTAGGTTTCTTACGCGCATGTATTGAAGACGCAACGTGAGTTTTCCATGCGTCGATTCGTGCAGGAATCTCATGCGCCGATTTGTGCAGGAATCCCATGCGCCGATTCGTGCAGGAATCTCATGCGCCGATTCGTGCAGGAATCTCATGCGCCGATTTGTGCAGGAATCCCATGCGCCGATTCGTGCAGGAATCTCATGTGCCGATTCGTGCGTGCAGGAATCTCATGTGCCGATTCGTGCGTGCAGGAATCTCATGTGCCGATTCGTGCAGGAATCTCATGCGCCGATTTGTGCAGGAATCCCATGCGCCGATTCGTGCAGGAATCTCATGCACCGATTCGTGCAGGAATCTCATGCGCCGATTCGTGCAGGAATCTCATGCGCCGATTCGTGCAGGAATCTCATGCGCCGATTTGTGCAGGAATCCCATGCGCCGATTCGTGCAGGAATCTCATGCGCCGATTCGTGCAGGAATCTCATGCGCCGATTTGTGCAGGAATCTCATGCGCCGATTTGCGCAGGAATCCCATGCGCCGATTCATGCAGGAATCCCATGCGCCGATTGTGCAGGAATTTACTGCTTTTGCCTGTTTAAGTTGTTTTGTAGCTAGAATCTTGAAAAACTCAAAACATGAAAGTTGTAGATCTTTTCCTTGGCTTCAAGAATATGTTATTAGTTATTTTATAAAATCTTTCTCATTCATGATATCGTAAGAATAGAACACGATAGTGGCCCGCTGTGGTGCGCTCTTGACAAGTAAACTGGCATGATATGTCTCGACATGCTGTTATGACAGCTAGCCTAACATGACAAGTGTGAATGACCTGGACACCGTGGGCGATTGCGTTTGTACAAATAAACTGGTACTGTCTTGCATCATGTCTAGGATGGGGATCCCTGAGTACCACGGTCAGGGTTACCTACTGAAATTGACTAAGGCTAATTAACTAGAACGATTCAGTAGTCATGAAGAGATTCCCAGCTACAGGCAATCCCGTTATCTGGGCGCATTAAGTGGACTTGTAGCCTACCGACGAGTAGGGCATATTTCCAGCACACAGTCATGTGGTGCATCCTACATAAACGAACATTCGACCCGGATAACCGGATGGTCTGCAGGGCTTGTGGCTGTTGGGATAATCTCATTGCATCTTGCTAGTAACTAGGCCTGTGATAACCCTAGTTAGTTAAAAGTATCAAGCCGTACTCCTGATTGGCCGTGATTGATTGGATGAAGTTTATTCCAGCTTAGTCTTATCCTGATCCTGTACAAGATTGTATCATGACATGATTTCTTGTATCGATAAATGATGGGATACCAAGTTCTGTTCAGATGAAGGATTACAACCCCGGTCCTTGTTTGGTTTAAGGGTTGTAACTTGGCTATCTGAATAGTTCCATGGTTATCTTATCATATATCGTCCTGCTTATTGTGCTGGCCTTAACAATAAAGATCAGGGGTCCAGTTCTGTTCAGGCGAAGGGTTACAACTCCGGTCCTTGTTTGGTTTAAGGATTGTAACCTGGCTCCCGGAGCAGTTCTGTGTCCTCTCTTCGTTTATTGTCTTATTGCAACCCCCTGTCATGCTCGTCCTGTTTTACCTTTACTTCAATACCATGATTATTTATACTGGCCTTAACAATAAAGATCAGGGGTCCAGTTCTGTTCAGGCGAAGGGTTACAATCCCGGTCCTTGTTTGGTTTAAGGGTTGTAACCTAGCTTCCGGAGCAGTTCTGTGTCCTCTCTTTGTTTATTGTCTTGTTACCTTATCAATAGTAATTGAGGCGGGTTTCTATTCAGGCGAAGGATTGCAACCCCGGTCCTTGTTTGGTTTAAGGGTTGCAGTCTGGCTACTTGAATGGTTTCTCCGTGTTCAATGTATATTTGTTATCTCAGCTATTATCACTATCTTTTAATTACCTTTACTATTATTTGTGATATGCTGGTTTTAGTTCCTAAGTGAAGCCTCCTTTGTGGCACTTGCTCTTTCTGGGGTCTGACCCAGCTGGTTTTGTGTGGCCAGATATCGGAGCAGCACCAGAGGATCCACCTGTCTTCCAGCCCGATGGTGACCACCAGGCGTAACCAGGGCAACGAGTGGATTTCTTTTGTCCTCCCACTCTATTTGTAAAATTATTCTTTTGAGGCGTTTAGCCGGCGAGCACGTGTTAGCTCGTATTGCACCTTTATTTACTGTCTGCCTACGGGCTGTAACATGGTTGACAAATCCTAGGGTTGATCATGTATTGACTAAAACTCTTGCTAGTCCTGACACTTTGTACGACTAGCTTCATGATCATCCAATATGTAATGTATGGGACGCCTTACTATTGTATATTTGGTGTTCTGACATCTTGTAACTGTTATTACATTGCTTGAGATTGAGACAATAGGCTTGTTTTTGACCATAGGAGACTGATAGATTGTAGTTAAACCCTCATATATCTAGACAGCCGTGACCGTATAGTGACGTGGATTCCATTTCATTATACGTAGCTGGCTATGTCTGCCCCCGCTCTCCAGTATTCTGGTTCTGGGGCGTGACATGGTTTTAGTGGTGGCCCATGCAGGTCTTGTAATTCATGATATGTGAGGGTTACCGAATAGATGTCTCAATCAGTATTCGTCCTTGATCTCTGCTCGTATCTTCTGAATCCCTGGAATCTTGACCTGATCACATGCTTGTATCGTTGATCTGTCCTGATCCTTCCTTATTGTTCCCTATGTCGTCTTCTTCAGCGGCATTGTTCCTGGACCTGCCGATCAGCAAGGCGGAGCACCTCCAGCGGACCAGCAGCAACCTGGAGATCAAGCCCAACATTCAGGAGTAGCCTCCAGAGTTATGCCTACCGAAGGAGAACCACCAGTTCAGCCCGTCCAGCCAACAGAGCATGATGATGGCACTTTGGTGGGTCTCATCAGGTCCTTATTAGCTTCCCAGGATCGTCGCGGAGATGCCTCGCACCAGGCGGTGGCAGATGCTTTGACCAGAGGAGGTCATCAGGGTAATAGCGCGGCCAACAGCTTCAAGCGCTTGAACCCTCCCTTCTTCGACGGCAGTGAAGATGCGATCGCTGCAGATGCATGGCTTCAGGACACAGAGGTGATTCTAGAAGCAGCCAGGACTCCAGAAACCGAGAAGGTGGCCGTAGTGCGCCTGCAGTTACTAGATCTTGCCCGCAGCTGGTGGGCAGCGCAGGCCGATGGATTAGTGGCCCCTATTTCATGGGCAGTATTCAGGGAGAGATTCCAGACCAAGTATTTTGATGCTGTAGCTCGGTATGATCTACAGACGAGGTTCACCAATCTGAAGCAGATGGGCAGGACGGTCGATGGATATGCGGCCGAGTTCTCCAGGCTTAGTCGGTTTGCTCCCACCTTGGTGGCGACCGAGTTCGATAGAGCCCAGCGGTTCCAGCAGGGGCTTCATCTGGAGATTTTATTGGCGGTGGAGCAGTTTGAGCATCAGACTTTTGATGCAGTGTTGAGAGCAGCCCGGAGGCATGAGTATACATCCCAGAGGATCGTGGATAGGACCGGAGGTCGGAAGCGATCTCACGGCCAGATGAATCAGTCTTCAGCACCAGCCCCGGCAGCCAGGGCTTTGACCATTGGAGCTCCGAGGCGGGCGGCCTCAGTGACGTCGGTTCAGCATTCTACCCCGACGCACCCTCAGCAGCAGAAGCAGAAGCAGTCTTCCGCAGTGGGATGTTCACACTGCGGGAAGCCAGGACATGTGGTATCAGAATGTCGCAGAGCACAGGGTTTGTGCTTGGTTTGTGGTGCCCCGGACCACAGGGTTGGGAATTGCCCGAACAGGGGGAGTTCATCCGCTTTCTCTAGTCCTTCAGTTAGAGGACCAGCACCAGTCCAGCAGCAGCAGCAGCTGCAGTACCCGTTCCAGAGGCCATTGCCGACGCAGGCCCAGGCATTCCAGCAGCAGAGACCGCAGCAGTATGCCCAAGCCCAAGCCTTGATCCAGAGCAGGCAGAGGAATTTTCAGCAGAGGGGACCCGCACCCAGAGGACATGGTCAAGTGCTGGCTTTGACCATGGAAGAGGAAGGAATAGCACCAGGTGAGGTGGTGGCAGGTACTATTCTCGTCAACACCTTTCCAGCTTCAGTATTATTTGATTCTGGTGCCTCGCATTCATTTATGTCTGCACGATTTGCGACACGGGTAGGATTGGAGCCCGAGTTATTATCAGTGAGGCTCAATATACTTACTGGTAATGGACTTGTGGGAGTAGATAGAGTATTTTCCTCGTGTCGGATCGTAGTTAGCAGTCGAGAATTCCCCGCTAGATTGATAGAGTTTCCGATGGCCGATTATGATGTGGTCTTAGGGATGGATTGGTTGAGGGACCAGTATGCTAGGATAGACTGCCACATTGGTAGGGTTATTTTTAGCATTCCAGGCGAGCCAAAGTTTTCTTTCTCCCGAGGCGAAGTTGAACCTTCTCCTCCAGTGTTGCGGATGGCAGTAGCAGCAGTGCAGTTACCTCGGATAGTCGAAGAGTTTCCAGATGTTTTCCCAGAAGAGCTTCCAGGGATGCTACCAGAGCGAGAGATCGAGTTTACCATCGACTTGATTTCCGGAACAGCCCCAGTGTCAGAGAGAGTCTACAGGATGGCGCCGTCAGAGCTAGAGATATTATATAAGATGATTGAAGAACTCAGAACCAAGGGGTTCATTCGTGCTAGTGGATCACCTTGGGGAGCCCCGATGCTTCTTGTGAAAAAGAAGGATGGTATGTCCAGATTATGTGTAGATTATCGTACCTTGAACTCAGTGACAATCAAGAACAGATACCCTCTCCCGAGGATAGATGACTTGTTTGATCAACTCAAGGGGGCAGCAGTATTCTCGAAGATTGACTTACGGTCAGGATACCATCAGATCAGAGTCAGAGAGTAGGACATCCCGAAGACAGCTTTCAGATCTAGATATGGGCATTGGGAGTTCCTTGTGATGCCATTTGGAGCAACCAATGCGCCGGCTGTATTCATGGACCTCATGAATCGCATCTTTATGCCTTATTTGGATAAGTTCGTGATTGTGTTCCTAGACGACATCCTGGTCTGCAGTAAGAGTGAGGCGGAGCATGAGCATCATCTCAGAATTGTCCTCCAGATTCTCAGAGAGCACCAGTTGTATGCCAAGTTTAGTAAATGCGAGTTCTGGCTCGATCGCATTTCGTACTTGGGCCATATCATCACCCGAGGAGGAGTAGAAGTGGATCCCCAGAAGATCGTGGCTATTGAGTCATGGCCAATACCTAGCACAGTTGCAGAAGTTCGCAGTTTTCTTGGATTGGCCGGCTACTACCGGCGATTTGTTTCAGACTTTGCTCGAATTTCTGCGCCATTGACCCAGTTGACCCGCAAGGATGTGCAGTTTGCTTGGACAGCAGAATGTCAGGATTCTTTTGAGAAGTTGAAGCGAGGCTTGATGACGGCTCCTATTCTCACGCTTCCAGATGGAACTGGAGGATTCTCAGTGTATTGTGATGTTTCGGGCAGAGGTTTAGGATGTGTTCTGATGCAGCATGGAAAGGTAATAGCTTATGCGTCATGACAACTTCGTGATCATGAGAGAAATTACCCAACCCATGACTTGGAGCTGGCAGCAGTAGTGTTTGCACTTAAGTTGTGGAGGCACTACTTGTACGGAGATAGGGTGAAGATCTTCACCGACCACAAGAGTCTGAAGTATGTTTTCACCCAGAAGGACCTTAACATGCGTCAGAGGAGATGGCTAGAGCTGCTTGTGGATTATGATGTCAACCTGCAGTATCACCCAGGGAAGGCCAACGTTGTTGCAGATGCATTGAGCAGGAGAGCCGGAGTTTATTTCCTGACAGCGCAACCAGAACTGTTAGCCGATCTTCAGAAGATGGGTATAGAAGTTGTCCTTCCTTCCAGTGTGGCATTGATGGCCAGCATGCAAGTTCAGTCCACTATAGTCGAGAGGATCCGGATGGCGCAGTCAGCAGATTCCAAGCTTCTGCGACTTAGAGCAGAGTGTGAGGCGGGACGAAGACCAGAGTTATGTATCCATGAAGACGGTACACTTCGACATGGTAAGCGTCTTTGTGTACCCAGTGGAGATATCAGACAGGAGATCATGACGGAAGCTCACAGTTCGCAGTATTCCATTCATCCCGGTGGCACGAAGATGTACTGTGATATCCGCCAGCACTTTTGGTGGAATGGCATGAAGAGGGAGATAGCCCGGTTTGTCTCTCGTTGTTTAGTCTGCCAACAAGTTAAGGCTGAACATCAGAGACCAGCTGGACAACTTCAACCATTGCCGATTCCCGAGTGGAAATGGGAGCATGTAACCATGGATTTTGTGACTGGATTGCCTAGATCCCCGGCGGGCAGAGACGCTATTTGGGTTGTCATAGACAGGCTCACGAAGGTGGCTCACTTTCTCCCGTTCAGAGTTGGTCAGTCGACGGCTCAGCTAGCAGAGATGTACCTCAGGCGGATCGTCAGGCTTCACGGAGTACCAGTCAGTATCACCTCGGACAGAGATTCCAGATTTACGTCGCACTTTTGGCGTAGCCTGCAAGAGAGTTTGGGAACCCGCCTCCAGTTCAGCTCCGCTTATCATCCGCAGACTGATGGCCAGTCAGAACGCACGATCCAGACTCTCGAGGATATGTTGCGATCTTGTACACTCGACTTCGGTGGTTCGTGGGAAGATCACGTGCACCTGGTAGAGTTCTCGTACAATAACAGTTTCCAGGCCAGTATCCAGATGGCACCGTTCGAGGCACTGTATGGTAGGAAGTGTCGATCCCCGCTAGCCTGGGATGATGTTGGAGAGAGGCAGATGCTTGGTCCGGAAATGATTGCTCAGACCGTTGAAGTGGTCAGAAAAGTCAGAGATCATCTTCGAGTTGCCCAAGATCGCCAGCGTCATTGGGCCGATTCCCATCGGCGACCCCTTGAATTCTCGGTCGGCGACCATGTATTTCTGAGGATTTTGCCTAACCGTGGTGTCATTCGTTTCGGCGTACGGAGAAAGCTTAGTCCTAGGTATATAGGCCCGTTCGATATTCTGGAGCGAGTAGGTGATGTATCCTATCGTCTCGCTCTTCCACCGTCGCTACGTGAGGTGCATGACGTATTCCATGTATCCCAACTGCGACGGTATATCCCGGACCCGAGCCACATCCTGGATCATTCGGAATTGGTTGTTGGTACCAACCTTTCGTATGAGGAGAGGCCCGTGTCTATATTGGACCGAAGAGAGAAGATACTCAAGAACAAGACTATCAAGTTAGTCCGAGTTGCTTGGGGTCATCACTCTTTGGGTGAGTCGACGTGGGAGCGTGAGGATGATATCCGATCGCGATATCCCGACCTGTTTGACTCGTAAGGTATAATGTCTTCCTTATGCCTTATGCTTTCAATTCCTTGCTCGAATAAATGACTGCATGATAGACTGCTTGTTATAGCTTACGATTAGTATAGCTTGTCCTTGTAATTCTAGCCTCTTGATTAAATTCCGAGGACGGAATTCTTTTAAGGTGGGTAGAGTTGTAATACCTGTAGTTCGTATTACGTATCTTGGAATACGTGTACGTATTTTATTTTGTATTGCATATCTCTTGGCTTGGCTCGGTTTATTTTGGGTTGGTTCGGCTAGGCTTGGGTTGCCTTGGTTCATCATGAACCAAAAGGGTGAACCCTCCTACCTACCACCACCCTCCTTTATTAACCCCTCCTCTTTCTCTCTCTTCATTATTCTTCTTCTTCTCCATATTTACTTCTACACCTACCAGGAAGAAGAGAGAGAGAGAGAGAGAGCTTAGGCAAGTGCAAACTTGCTTCATGATGGATCTCATGTTTTATTGTTCCATTCTCTTCCTTACTAGATTCTAAGCCTCTTTAGAGCTGGAAGTTTTCGGTTTTGATGGTTATATTTTTGTAGATCTGAGTTTTAAGTTCCTTCTTGTTTATTTTTCTTGGTTTTGATCTCTAAAACTTGGTTATTTTTGAAAACTAATGGTTCTATGTTGTAGAGAATTCAATTTCATTCAGTTTTGGCTTTTGTTTCGCTTGATTTCGACTCCGGATGAGTAAGTTATGGCCATTACAAGTTTTCGGAACTTTCATGGCTGAACTTGCTGTTTGGGAACGATGAATCCCATGCGCCGGGAACCTCATGCGCCCGGGAGGCCATGTGCCAGGAGGCCATGCGCCGTGAAGTTCCGGTAAGGCATTCCTTAACTCCGAGCGTGTCATGAGCGTAGGTTTCTTACGCGCATGTATTGAAGACGCAACGTGAGTTTCCCATGCGCCGATTCGTGCAGGAATCTCATGCGCCGATTTGTGCAGGAATCCCATGCGCCGATTCGTGCAGGAATCTCATGCGCCGATTCGTGCAGGAATCTCATGCGCCGATTTGTGCAGGAATCCCATGCGCCGATTCGTGCAGGAATCTCATGCGCCGATTCGTGCAGGAATCTCATGCGCCGATTTGTGCAGGAATCCCATGCGCCGATTCGTGCAGGAATCTCATGCGCCGATTCGTGCAGGAATCTCATGCGCCGATTCGTGCAGAAATCTCATGCGCCGATTCGTGCAGGAATCTCATGTGCCGATTTGTGCAGGAATCCCATGCGCCGATTCGTGCAGGAATCTCATACGCCGATTCGTGCAGGAATCTTATGCGCCGATTTGTGCAGGAATCTCATGCGCCGATTTGCGCAGGAATCCCATACGTCGATTCATGCAGGAATCCCATGCGCCGATTGTGCAGGAATTTACTGTTTTTGCCTGTTTAAGTTGTTTTGTAGCTAGAATCTTGAAAAACTCAAAACATGAAAGTTGTAGATCTTTTCCTTGGCTTCAAGAATATGTTATTAGTTATTTTATAAAATCTTTCTCATTCATGATATCGTAAGAATAGAACACGATAGTGGCCCGCTGTGGTGCGCTCTTGACAAGTAAACTGGCATGATATGTCTCGACATGCTGTTATGACAGCTAGCCTAACATGACAAGTGTGAATAACCTGGACACCGTGGGCGATTGCATTTGTACAAATAAACTGGTACTGTCTTGCATCATGTCTAGGATGGGGATCCCTGAGTACCACGGTCAGGGTTACCTACTGAAATTGACTAAGGCTAATTAACTAGAACGATTCAGTAGTCATGAAGAGATTCCCAGCTACAGGCAATCCCGTTATCTGGGCGCATTAAGTGGACTTGTAGCCTACCGACGAGTAGGGCACATTTCCAGCACACAGTCATGTGGTACACCCTACATAAACGAACATTCGACCCGGATAACCGGATGGTCTGCAGGGCTTGTGACTGTTGGGATAATCTCATTGCATCTTGCTAGTAACTAGGCCTGTGATAACCCTAGTTAGTTAAAAGTATCAAGCCGTACTCCTGATTGGCCGTGATTGATTGGATGATGTTTATTCCAGCTTAGTCTTATCCTGATCCTGTACAAGATTGTATCATGATATGATTTCTTGTATCGATAAATGATGGGATACCAAGTTCTGTTCAGATGAAGGGTTACAACCCCGGTCCTTGTTTGGTTTAAGGGTTGTAACTTGGCTATCTGAATAGTTCCATGGTTATCTTATCATATATCGTCCTGCTTATTGTGCTGGCCTTAACAATAAAGATCAGGGGTCCAGTTCTGTTCAGGCGAAGGGTTACAACTCCGGTCCTTGTTTGGTTTAAGGATTGTAACCTGGCTCCCGGAGCAGTTCTGTGTCCTCTCTTCGTTTATTGTCTTATTGTAACCCCCTGTCATGCTCGTCATGTTTTACCTTTACTTCAATACCATGATTATTTATACTGGCCTTAACAATAAAGATCAGGGGTCCAGTTCTGTTCAGGCGAAGGGTTACAACCCCGGTCCTTGTTTGGTTTAAGGGTTGTAACCTGGCTTCCGGAGCAGTTCTGTGTCCTCTCTTTGTTTATTGTCTTGTTACCTTATCAATAGTAATTGAGGCGGGTTTCTATTCAGGCGAAGGATTGCAACCCCGGTCCTTGTTTGGTTTAAGGGTTGCAGTCTGGCTACTTGAATGGTTTCTCCGTGTTCAATGTATATTTGTTATCTCAGCTATTATCACTATCTTTTAATTACCTTTACTATTATTTGTGATATGCTGGTTTTAGTTCCTAAGTGAAGCCTCCTTTGTGGCACTTGCTCTTTCTGGGGTCTGACCCAGCTGGTTTTGTGTGGCCAGATATCGGAGCAGCACCAGAGGATCCACCTGTCTTCCAGCCCGATGGTGACCACCAGGCGTAACCAGGGCAACGAGTGGGTTTCTTTTGTCCTCCCACTCTATTTGTAAAATTATTCTTTTGAGGCGTTTAGCCGGCGAGCACGTGTTAGCTCGTATTGCACCTTTATTTACTGTCTGCCTACGGGCTATAACATGATTGACAAATTCTAGGGTTGATCATGTATTGACTAAAACTCTTGCTAGTCCTGACACTTTGTACGACTAGCTTCATGATCATCCAATATGTAATGTATGGGACGCCTTACTATTGTATATTTGGTGTTCTGACATCTTGTAACTGTTATTACATTGCTTGAGATTGAGACAATAGGCTTGTTTTTGACCATAGGAGACTGATAGATTGTAGTTAAACCCTCATATATCTAGACAGCCGTGACCGTATAGTGATGTGGATTCCATTTCATTATACGTAGCTGGCTATGTCTGCCCCCGCTCTCCAGTATTCTGGTTCTGGGGCGTGACAGCCCATCCAGAGGCTGATTGTGGAAAGCAGTCTCTTTTGGCAAATTTTAATCAAGGAGGAATCAGGGTTGCCAGAGGGCAGCTTCATCACGGTTTGGCGAAACCGCTCGATATAATTTTTTGTTAGCTCTTTTTCTCCCTGAACAACGTCCATGAGAGTGGACATTGTCACGTCTTATCCTACTTTATAGAACCTCCCTAGGAACATACGTTTGAAGCCGATGAAGGAGTGGATGCAATTGTCCGACAAGTTGCGGTACCAGTTGAAGGCGACCCCTTCCAAAGCTCCGATGAACAACAGCGTAAGGATGGCATCATCATGAGGCAGATGGTCGATTATGACTTCGAAGTAGGTGATGTACCTGCTTGCAGATGTCTTGCCATCATATGGATTGATATGGAACGGTTTATATTTTGGTGGGAAGGGAATATCTCCCCACACAGCGGGATACGGTTGTCGTATCCTGAGGTCTTGGCAGTTTTCTCGGGCATGGAACATGGCCCGGAGCCCTTGGACCTCTCTTTTTGCCTTTCTGGCCTCGTCTGCAGCAGTAGGAGCCGATATTTCAGGAGGACTATCGCCCGAGTTTGGTGCAGCTGAGTTCGAGTCCGCGTTGACCGCGGGACCCAAGCTTGTTTGGCCAGGCGTTCTTCCTTGCAGAGTTGGAAGGGCTGCTTTGAACTCGTCCACAGACTTAACCAAAGCATGTAGTATGGCCTCCAGAGTGTCGATGCATTGGCGATCACTGGAACCTTCTTGGTTGCTGTCTGTCATGAATACCGTCCTCACATGAGGAGAGATAGAAGGAACGGTAGAGGACGTGCCCTCTGAGTCATACCCTTGTACAGAGAAGTCGTCCGGGTATGTGGGAATGCCCTCCTCTGGTTCTGACTCAGAAAGAGTGGTACCCCCAGCTTCAGAGCTTGCCTCGTCTTGGGAATTGTGGACGTCCTGGGGGACGTCGGGATCTGCTACATCTGTTGGGTGAACCATTTCCTCCGGACTATCTTCTTGGAACATCGGGTTATTGTGGATATTTGGAAGAATGCTACCCCCGGCTCCAGTGTCTCCCATAGATGTGGACGAATCTCCCAGTGTGGCAGATTTCGTCTTTGAGCGGGTACCTTGGTAAACTCCTCCTGCAACGGCGGTAGACAGCCGTTTGGAAGAAATTTTCTTGGTTACGCCGGTTGAAATTTTTGGGCTGGAGACATTTGTTTTCTTCCCTCTTCCACTGCCAGGAATCTTCAGAGCAGAATTGTAAGAGGCGACGAGAAGCGCCTCGTCTTCTGAGCTTGGGTGTTGCAGCCTTTGGAAGACGGACCGTCGGTCTTTCTGTGCTGCTGCCTTGTTGCAGCAGCAGTTGACTATGACTTGGGTGCATTGATGTCCTTGATATGACTCTTTGCACGTCAAATCTTTATCCCTTTCCTTGTGCTTGTGAAGAATCATGTCGTGCTGGTCACCTGATTTGTGGGCTGATGAGTGCATTGGCCTCCTACATGCTCCCTGATGTGGGGGTGGCGTGAGTACTCGCCCCTGATCCTTGTTAGGAGATTCTTGATAACTATTCCGTTCGTTGGCCGCCGGGGGATGGACACGGGTAGTTCTATACAACTTTCCATCAGGGGCCCGAGTAATAGTCATCAGGACGCCCTGGTAGTCAGAAGTTGGGACAGTCGACTGAGCTCGTCGAGCCTGCGCTGCCCGAGACTTCTTCCTTCTAGCACCTGAGAGTGCGTAGTAGGAAGAGTCCAAGCTGGTCATAACAGAGTCTGGCATATGCTCAAGAGATTTTTCGTGGTCAGGACCATATGAGAGACGGTCAAAGACTGACCGTGAGCCGCATGGAGTAGATAGTATGCGGCTGGGATCGGTGCCCGTGCAGGCTGTCTGCATGCGGCTGGTATGCGTGGCCGTACAGGCTATCTGCATGCGGCTATCCTTTGTGGCCGCATGAGCTTTCTGTATGCGGCTAGAAGTCGTGGCCGTACAGGCTGTCTACATGCGGCTGACTCTTATGGCCGCATGAGTTTTCTCCATGCAGTTGACAGTTGCGGCCGCATGAGCTTTCCCCATATGGTTGACAGTTGCGGCCGCATGAGCTTTCTCTATGCGGTTGGTGCCCTTATGTGGCTTGGATTGTACAGAGTTCCTCTTTTCCCCTGCAAGTCCAGCATCATAGTATTTTTTTCTTTCGGACTTGGGGACAGCAGAGTCCTCTGTGGCCTGGAGTGGGGCCGTAAGCGAGACTTCTCCGCTGTCTCAGGCAACAGAGAGTACTTCTTCGAGAGCTTGGGGAGTAGCAAAATTTTTGGATCTCCACTTCCTGCGGGCCTTCTTTGTGCGGGCTCGCCGCTGGACCGGGCCAGCGCTCTCGTCGGAGAGCATTTCTTCAAACGCCTGTTGGTCGAACCGGGCGACCAGCATTTGTTGAATGGAGCCAAGTTTGGTTGCGTCTGATTGCGTCACCAACTCCTCAGCCGTAGAGAAGTTAGTCTCCAGCAGAGTCGCCATCGTGTTTACCATTGATTGTAAAAGTACAGAACAATTATATAGGAGGACTGGACGTAGACTCAAAATACAAACTCGCTCGTACAAAAAAAGCCTAGGGACGAAAACCTAGGTACAACAGTCTAAGTACGATTATTTATTTTTGATTCTGGGGGTGATGGTAGAGGCTCGGGAAAGCGACGGCCGCTCTGCCTTACTCCTTGGACGATCAGACGTAGCCTTGGCTCCGGTGAAGAACTGCTCTCGAGATGGGAAGACTCTTCTGTGCGCACCTTTATCTCTCTGTGTGTGTCCAGCCGGGTGGAGAGGATCTTTCTTGCAAGGGAATGGCACCTTCCTATATTTTTTTTGTCTTGAATTCTTCCGTCCTTATTTGCAAGGGAATGGCACCTTACTATTTATAGAAGTGGGGGTGTGATCATTAGGGTTTACAATGATTCCCCCTTTGAAAAGTCGGCGGCCAATCATGTGGACCATTAATCTTGATTGTATTATATCTGGGCAGTTAATTCTTGATTGCGCCAAATCCATATGGGCAATTAATGTTGATTCTGTAAAATTCGTATGGGCAATCAATGTTGATTGTCATAAATCTTAGGAAGCTCGGATCTCCTGCCACGTGTCTAATCCATGTGATTGTCATAAATCTGTTTTGATTTGGGCAATTATGATGATTGTACTAAATCAGGTTGTTGGGATTTGTTAATAACTCTTGATTGATTTAGTGCCACGTGGGAAACTGATCTCCTGCCATGTGTCATAATCGCGAGCCACAGCCGCATGAGGGTAGCTTCTTAGATTTTGGACTGCATGAAGGTGGCAGCCGTATAGGTGAAACCTCTGAAATCTGACCCGCATGGGGGTGGTTTTCAATTGAGCCGCATAGAACTTGCCACGCATCAAGGCTGCATGGGCGTGAGCCGCATGGAGATGATCCTCATGACCCGAGCCGCATGAGAACAACGGTCGCATAGGGTGACTGTTCATAATATGAGCCATATGACAAGGGTCTTCACGCTCCGAGCCGCATGCGAGCATCAGCCGCATAGGATGGTGGCGGCCGCATAGGGGGCTTTGTAGTTGGTGGATCGTGCCAGCTGCAGAGAAGATTTTCTCCATTTCCCGAGAAATACGCCGTCATATCGAAGTTCATCATTTCAGCTTTAGTGTCAGAGTTTATTGCTTTATGTCAGAGCATTTAATGGGAGCAGTCACTTCATGGCCAGCTGTAAAGCTGCATAGGGTTACGTGATTTTTGCCTGAGCCGCATGAGGCTATTGAAGGATTTCTGAGCCGCATGAGGCTCTGATAAATTCCTGAGCCGCATGAGGCTCCTTCTGCTTTAAGCCGCATGGGCTTCTTCTATTTTGAGCCGCATGGGCTTCTTCTGTTCTTTTCTATGCTTCTACAATCTCGTAAGTAAATTTAAGATAATTTATTAAATTTCTTTCATTTATTCAAGTTAATAATCCATTCGTTTCTTTTTTGTAGGTTTTTTCCGTTTAATGTTGCCAGGGCTCTTGAAAAAATTATCAGGGCTAACTTCCATGGTCCCTACCTCAACTTTTCGTCGGTGCCCCCAAACTTGAAGTACGTCTGGCTCGACGAGTTGAGGGTATATATCTATATCTTCTAGTTAATTATTAGTTACTCTTTAATCAACCATTTTTTAAATTACGTGATAATTGAATTTGTATGTTAGACGACGTACTGATGGCCCCCCCATCGCGAGGACGCGATCCGTAGGACCTACAGAAGCGCTGCCTCGAAGAAGATACGGGATATGATTCATGACCGAAAAATGGGGCAGACGAGGCCGAATTGGATCCGACAGGACTATTACGAGGACCTCTTAGATATGATGAATACTCCTGCGTACAAGGAGAAATCGGAGAAGGCGAAGGCGAACCGACGGGCCGCGGGGCTTCATACGGGGGGATCAAGGCCCCGCGCAGCGACGCTTGCAGATCTGGTGAGATACCGTAAATTCATTTCACTATCGAATTAGGTATTATTAATATGCGGAGTTAATTAAGTTCTACGAAAATTTCGTATACAGACCCAACGGACGGTGAAGGAGGGAAGGACGCCAGAATCGGTCACCATGTACGACGTGTTCCAGCATACGCACAAGAGACGGAAGAACGGGAGCTTCGTCGACGAGAGGGCCAAGGAGACTGATGGAAGTACTTATGTTTATGAGATTTACGTTAGAATTAAAAGTATTCGGACTATAACTTAGGTAAACTTAGGATTCACACTTAGCTTAGTGGAACATAGGATTTAGATTACAACTTAGGTAAATCTTATAATAAAAATACATTCATTTGATAGGCTGCGTATCGTGAGGCCCTTAGTCGGGCTCAGTTAACTGACACCGAGGATGTCGGTGAAACGACGCCCGTCCGGACGCCCTCTTCTTTGGCCGCTCACAACGACTTGTTCGTAGATACCATCGACGGATTTAAGAAATGGCTCATGTACGGAGTCGGCTCCCTAGGGCCGTTGCACATGGAGACTCAGAGATTTCCACCGACACCGCCTCCTCCCGCGGCCCTGGCAGACGATGATGTTAGGTCGCAGCTTATGCAGCTGCACGAGACGGTATCGTCCTTGCGGGAGCAAATTGCCACGTACTTTTCGCCTCCGTCTGCTGGTGTCGGTCCGTCTGCTGCTGGTGTCGGTCCATCTTCTATTGGTGTCGGTCCGTCGACTGCTGCTCCCGGTCCTTCTTCCGTCGGTCATCTTTCTTTTAACCCTGCTGCCCCTCTGGTACCGCCTCCGACTGTGACGACACTCCTTGATCTCATGTCGCCAGAACAGCTACGCCGACTTTCGAGCACTGTCTTCGAAGGCTTGCCGCCGTACCTGGTGGAGCAGTAAATTCGTCGGGCGTATGTGGGATTACCACCACTGGACAATCGAACTCCTCCTCCTCCTTGAAGTATTGTATAAGAAAATTTGGAATATTTGTGTGAATTTTAGAATATTTGTGGGAATTTCGAATTATAACGACGGATATTAGTTTATGATTTCAGAATATTTGTGATAATTTTATATTGGTTTGGTTTGGTCTATGTGATTCTTGGATAATTGGTGTGCATTATATATTTGGTCTATGTGATTGTTGGATAATTGGTGTGCGTTTAATATTGGTTTGGTTTATGCATATTTGTGTGAACAGGAAAAGCTCTGTATTTTTTTCAAAAAAATCTCAGTTAGCGACGGACTAGTGACCGCTTAGCGATGGATGTTTCCAGTTTTCGACTATTTTTCGACGGAATATCCGTCGCTACCTGGAGAATTGAAACTGTTTCCAGTTAGCGACGGGTGGCCGACGGATTCGCGTCGGATAATCCATCGCCAAGGTTCTGGAAATACCTCGTTCGACGGAATAGCGACGGAACATCCATCGCCACGGTTCTGGAAATGCTTGACATTTCCAGAACCATGGCGATGGATTATCCACCACAAGTCAGTCGCTACGTCGACGGATGAGCGACGGAGTCGCGACGACATATCCGTCGCCATGGTTCTAGAAATGTCAAGCATTTCCAGAACATGGTCGACGAATTATCCGTTAGGATTCCGTCGCTAATCCATCCTTTGTTAGCGACGGCGATCGACGGAATAACGACGGAATGATACACTCTGATACGCTGTTACGACGGTTTACCGACGGACCGTTCCGTCGCTAGCATCTACACAGTTCAGTATTTAATACTTGAAATCGACGAAAGACCGTCAGAAAGTCGTCGCTAATGCATCGTATTGTGACGACGAAAAGTCGTCGCTATTCCGTCGCTTGACGACTACTTAGCGACGGAGCTTTATTAGCGACGAGCTGATTGCCGACGGATTATTTTGACCAAGATCCGTCAGTAATCGGTCGCTAATACTGATTGCCGACGGATGGGCGACGGATCTGGCCGTCGCTAAATTGACATATTTTGGTAGTGTTGTTCCATGTTGTATAGAATTTTGTTCTACCCAATTTAGACCTTTGAAAGTCCCGATTTCGAGTTGTTTTGAGGAATTTATGAACTTGGAAAGTTTATGGGTTCCATGAACTCATGCTCTCGGCATGGAGAAGAAGAACAGTGCTAGACGCACAACTCTTTTTATGCGCCCACAATACCCTTTTCTTTGGGCACATAGCCCTATATATGCACCCAAAGCACCCTACTTCCTTCAGCTTGGGCGCATGGCCATTTACGTGCGCCCATGGCTCGTCAGCTTGGGCGCATAGCTCTTGATATGCGCCCATGGTTCTTCAGCTTGGGCACATGGCTCTAGATATGCGCCCACTTAGTCATGGAAGATAGTCTCCCTGCTTCCCTTCTAGTGCACCCTGTCTCCATCATATGGGCGTATGCACCCCTGAGCTTATGCCCTTCCATAGTACATGCACCCTGGGCACATGCTCTTTAGGCGCATGCTCCCTTCGGGCGCATGCTTCTTTGGACGCATGCCTGTTTATGGGTGTCACGATCCGCTACCCAAATTGTTGGGCCGGGCCGAGTCATGTCCAGCCTACGCTCGAGATAAAGCTTAGTAAGCTGTTCTAAAGACAAATAAGATAAGACCAAAGTGTGGTAACAGTTCTATATGTAATAATGAGTCAGAAATGTTCCAAACACAAAAGTCATCTTGTATATAAATAAGTTCCAAGTACAAGTCCAAAATGTAAAACTGGATACAGGTCCAGTTATAAAATACGTAGTCTAAACATGACTAATCTCAAAAGTCCCAAGTAAACAAACAACTAGACGAGTTTTTTCGCAGGTACATCCTCGTAAAGTATAGCCTGGTCCTCGATGGCAACCCCATAATAAGAATCACAAAGCAACTCCTCCTCGGTAAGTATACCTACAACGTTATCCTGTCAGGACGGGAGCAAGTACTGATTCTAGCAAACTAAATATACGAAACATGAATTGAACAGAAGTGTAGAAATCATGACATATCATAATCTATCATGGCATCATATGTTTGTTTTAAAGTTTAAAACTGTAGCATGTACGTGATCGATCAATAGGTAAATAGGATATACAGTGGTACATATCAAGTTTTTCTGAAGTGTATATACGTACACTAAATGGCATCAGTGTATATGCATACTCCAACGCGGGATCAGACCTACGGCAAAGTTACATATAAAATGTACCCGTGCTCGGTAAATATATACGGAGAAGGGCGGCATGATCACGTACTCTACTAACAGTTTCTCCATAATCCCGTTTGTTTAAGCATGTGAGAGAGATATAAGAACTGTCCTAAGCATGGTAGGGACTGAAAATAATACAACATGTAAAGATTTAACTTGCTACCCCAAGGATCAGCATTTAATATGGTTGGAATCACAGTTTATTGTTATAGCAGTATGTAAAGTTTGTAGAGGTACTTGCCTTTAGCAAAGCAAGGTAGTGATAGATATGCTATAGATTCCTGGTGACTCGTCACTGTAGAAATAATACATAAACTTAGTTTTATACTAAGTTAAACATTAAGACACTAGTTGTGCGACACGACTTTCTGACTGGACACCTAGCCAAATGATGACTTTAGCATAGGTGACCCATGTGGGGTGACACAAAATCCAAACTAGCTTTCTAGGGTCTTTATACTAGTGTAGGGTGAGGTCCAATACGATTATAACTCAAATCAACACAAAACTTTGTAAGTCGTAACTACTCAATAAATAAATCAGACAGTACACTGTGTTCCAACAATTTTTGAGATAGACAAAAAGTTTAACTTTACATAAAATAAAGTACCAAGATGATCCTTGTTAGTTATAGAAATTTATACTAATTTTTCTGGAATTTATAAACCCTCATAGATATTTATTAAAAATCAGCAAACATATGTATCCTAAAAATGAGTTCTGTTTTCCTATTTTTATAAAATACCAAAATTACTTATTAAATGCTGGAAAAATTATATTAAATTAGCTAAATTAACATAATATTTAAATACAATTTATTCCAGATTTTTACAGCAATTAAATATATATAAAAATTCAAAAACAGCAAGTAACAATTTCTAGAAAATAATTAATTAATTATTTAATATTTTGTCCACGTATTCGAAATTGAACCAAAGTCCAGGAACGGGACCCAAAGCCATGAATAAAGTCCAATATGACTTGTACAGACTTTGAATGTATTAGACACATTTGGGCCCAAAAACCTATGCTAGGTTTGGACATCAAATGGCCATGATTAATAAAATACAGTAACTAAAATATAAATATTAAAGTATTTTAATAATATATTTTAAAGTGGTAAAATATACAAGTCATAAAATTACCTAATAAAATAACTTGTGAATTTATACATATAATATCTTGCACAAAATTGAATTTGAAATATATATACATATAAAGCAATTACATTTATATATATACATAAATACATAGTTATTTATGTATACATATATAATGAATATATTCATTATATATATATATATATATATATATATATATATATATATATATATATATATATATATATATATATATATATATATAATGAATATACATATACCTATAAAAATACTAAATATAAAATATATATATATAAATATAGTATATACATATATAACAGTATATAATATATATATATATATATATATATATATATATATATATATATATATATATATATATATATAACAAAAATAAAAACAAAACAAAACACTAAAGGGGGGGATCAAACTCGGCCTATAGGAACAGGGGGGCTTAACATTGCTCGGGCTGGCCAGGGGGTCAGCTCGGGTTGGCTTTGATAGGGATAGGTTTTAGTTAGTTTTATAGTGATTTAGGTTAACGGGTTTTAAATCCAATAACACAGTTCAAACCCGATAACCCAGTTATTTAAAATCCGTGTCCTGACAGTTTAGGACACGGGCACACGAGTCTTGTGTCCAGGGTTAGCAAGACACGCACGACACGTAAATGTCGTGTCCATGCCCATCACTGGGTTCTTCGTGTTCAGGCTAGTCCACACACGTGTATATGAGACACAATACGACACACAGAGAGAGTGACACGTACGTGTCCGAGAGGCGGTGGCTTTCGGGGGCGTTGCACGGCGGAGGAGACGTCGGGGTGGTCGAAAAAATGGTGCGGGGGTCGTCTCGTCGAGGCGCATCGATTGGTGGTGGTTGGAGACGGTGGCATGGTCCGTAGGGACGACGCTCCTAGATCTAGGGTTCCGACGAGCTCGTCGGAGAAGAAATAGGGTAGGACGGCGCTGTGGTGGTCGGGAAATAGTATAGGGTTAGGATTTGGGGTCGAGGTCTATTTATTGGGTCGAATGGCGGTGGGATTAGGATTTTAGATTAGGGTTAGGGTTAGGGTTACGGCGATAATCGCCGGAGATGATGACGGAGAGGGCGGTGATCGGGTGACGGTTTTGCAGAAACCCCCCCCCCCTTAATTAGAGATTTTACAAAAACACCCACCGTCATAGCTATATGCAAAATCCAATTTGCATAAAGCTCCCCCGCTATGCGTTGTGCAAATAAAATTTGCACATACAAAATAAATATTGCATAAAGGCTTTAAAACAATTAAAACAATTACAAAAAGCATTTAAAACATTTTAATAAATTGCAAATTGATATTTTGGCTTTAGAAAATCATTTTAAAAATTATTTAAAATTTTTAGAAAATTTCTAATAATCATAATAATTTATTTTAAAATTATAAATACTATTAAAATTATAAAAATAATATTTTTTAAAATCTATGGGCTTACAAATCTTTCCTCCTTGAAAAATTTTGTTTTCAAAATTCACAAGGATAGAAGACTCTACAAATATTCTAACATAGCAAGAAATGCAAACAAATGACTAAGGCTATCATTAGGACTAACCTCTAAGGTATCAAGCAGGAACGGGTGGTTCTCTCGCGGCTGTTGGGTCGAACAAGTAAGGATATCTCTCCTTCATGTCCGACTCCCTCTCCCAAGTAGATTCTCCCGGAGAGTGATGGCTCCAAGCTACTCGTACCAAGGGTATGACTTTGTTCCTCAGCCTCTTCTCCCTCCTGTCCAATATCTCCACTGGCTGCTCAGTAACTGCTAGGCTCGGTTCGATCTCTAACTCTGAATGATCTAGTACATGACTGGGGTCCGGAACGTATCTTCTCAGCTGAGACACATGAAAGACATCGTGAACTCCTGCTAGGTTGGGTGGAAGTGCAACCCTGTAAGCTATCTCTCCGATCCTACCAAGTATCTCGAACGGCCCGATGTATCTGGGGCTCAACTTGCCTCCTCGTCCGAACCGGATCGTCCCTCTAGTAGGTGATATCTTCACCAGCACCATATTTCCGTCAGCGAACTCCATCGGTCTGCCACTAGCATCGGCCCAGTATTTCTGTCTGTCCTGAGCGACTCTGAGCCTGTCTCTGATCATCCCGACCTTCTCTGCTGCATCCGTAATCATCTCTTGTAAAATCCCTAAATTTCTACTATTATTTTTTATATATATTAAATTTGGTACTGATTTAAAAATTTTGTATTGTACGTCGTATAGTCGTATTGTACGTCGCGTACGAAATTTTATTTTTCGTAGTTGCTCGTCAAGTGCGAATATGTGCGAGCGTACATATTTTAGAAAAATATGTTTTCTATTTTATTATACACTTTCAAAATATTATATAATTATTATTCTTGCTATAAAAAGCATTTTTATTTTTAGCAGTTATTAATCATAAATAATATTTTATTGTATACTAGGAAAAGCATAATCATGTATGCATTATTCGTGCATACATATATTTCGTAATTATTTATTAGTCTATTTTAAATAAAAATATAATTTTTGAGATTTATTAATAAATATTCTATTATTTAAAAAGATATTTAAAAATATTTATTATTTTCAAAATTATTATAATTGGTATTTTGAAAAATATATTTGGAAGTTATGGTGGCCATTTAAATCTTGATTTGATTTTTGGATTTATTTAAATAGTTAAATATTCGAAATTTATTTATCCTATTTGATTTTGAGCTAAAAATTTGTAACACCCATATTCTGAATACGTATTTTATCAAGCTTGCATGTATTTCAGACCTGTATTTATTTTCTCGGATTTGGCCTGTACTTGTAATTGGCTTGACTTGCGAATTTTGGTTCTCGTAATTGGGTTTTACCTGGCTAGGTTTATTTTGTGGAGAAGGATTGGTTTGATTTGATTTGGTTTGGTTTAACATGCATTGGAACACCTTAGCTAACCTCCACCCTCATTCCACCACAACCTCCACCATTAAATCCCACATAACTTTCTTTCTCCTCTTTATTCTCTCATTTATTTCTCCATCTTCTTCTTCTTCCTTCCTCTACACAACTCTCCACACCATAGGCAAGTGCATCTTGCCACCACATGAGAACCACATTTTATTTGTTCAATAGCTAGATTAGGCTATGGTGATCAACATTAGTGCTTGACATTTTATGATTTGGAGTCTCCATTGTTCTAGATCTAGGTTTTAACTATTTTTGGATTTACATAGTTTTGATCTATTTTGGTTGGATTTTTGTGGGTTTTGATGCTTCCATGTGGAAGAGAATTCAATTTTACTCAAGTTAGATATTTAAAAATCTAGATTTGGCTTTGATTTGACAAAAATATGAAGAATTGAAGTTTTGGAGTTCTTGGAGTTCTTCTCGGGTTGGAGGAGCAGACCTCTCGGCCTGCGCTCTTTAGCGCAAAGCCGATTGCGCAGCTCACCCTTTGGTGAACTGCGCATCCCCTCGGCCAGCGCATTGCGCTGAGCTGAACTGCGCTGGCGCTTCTTAGCCCAGCGTTCCCTTTCCCCTTGCGTGCTTGACCTATGCACAATCTGCTCCTGCGCAGTCTATTCCTGCGCAATTCACCTCTGCGCAGTTCACACCTGCGCAGTCTGTTCCTGCACACTCCACCCCTGCGCAGTCTGTTCCTGCGCACTCTACCCCTGCGCAGTTCATTCCTGCGCATTTGGCCCATGCGCCATCTGCCCCTGCGCCCTGTGCTCCTGCGCACTTGGCACCCTGCGCAGCTGACACCCTGTGCAATCCAACCCCCTGACCCCTTGCGCAAACCATTGGCTCATGAACTTGATTTTACTTAATATATTTGGAATGACTATTGTACATGGCATGGTATGACAAGGAACTAGCATAATACGACAGTGACCCGTAGTGGTGCACTCCTGACATGACCAACCTGACTTGATAGTGGCCGTTGTGGCGCTCTCCTGACAAGTACCCTGACATGATTTATCTTGATAACTTGATAGTGGCCCGTGGCGGCGCACTCTTGACTTGACTTGACTTGTAACTTTTAACTTGTTACTTGAATTGACTTGATGCTGTTGCGACAGCTAACTTGACTCGTATAATCAACTTGACACTGTGGGTGTTCCTGCTTGCTTGCTTGTGCAATCCACTTGTCTTGTCTTGCATCATGTCTAGGACGTGACTCCCTGGTTTCCACGGTCAGGGATTCATAGTGAATATGGATTAGGCTAATGACTAGATCAAACTATAGTTCGTGGAGAATTTCCAGTCACAGGCAATCTTGTTATCTGGGCGCTCTTAATTGGACTTGTAGCTTGCCGACGAGTAGAGCACATTTCCAGCACGCCGTCGCGTGTTGCACCCTCTAAGTCACCTAAGGGTACATTTGTCTCCCGGGCGATGTACCCACCTATACTCTCAACCCGCGAAAGGATAACTGGATAGTCTGCAGGGCTTGGGACTGGAAAATTCTCACTTGCATCTTGTTAGTAATTAGGCTTATGATAACCCTAGTTAGTTAAGTAGTAAGCCGTAGTACTTGCTTGGCCGTGATTGATTGGATGGAGTCTAGTCCCGCTTGTCCTGTCCTGTCCTGATCCTGTACAAGGTTATGACATGACATGACTACTCGTGCTTTACCTTAATCATGATTAATTACAGGTCCTGATTTCTTGTATTTTATCTTGCCGATAAATGGTGGAAGAAAGCAAGTTCCGTTCAGACGAAGGGTTACAACCCCGATCCTTGTTTGGTTTACGGGTTGTAACCTGGTTATCTGAAGAGTCCCATGGTTATCTCATCGTATATCACCTGCCAGGTTTCTTCTTAATAATTGTCTTTATTATGTAATTAGTTTCTTATGATATGATATGCTGGCTTTTGTTCTTATTTCGTGGCCTCCTTTGTGGCACTTGCTCTTTCTGGGGTTTGACCCAGCTGGTTTTGTGTGGCCAGATTTCAGAGCAGCACCCGAGGATCTACCGAACCTCCAGCCCGATGGTGGTAACTAGAAGGAACCCGGGCTACGAGTGGGTTTCTATTTTGTTTCGTTCACTCTATTGTAAAAATTATTCTTTTGAGGTGTTTAGCCGACGAGCACCTGTTAGCTCGATGCACTTTTACTTATTGTCTGTCTACGGGCTGTAAACATGATTAACAAATCCTAGGGTTGATCATGTATGACTTAACTCTTGCTAGTCCTAGCATTTTGTACGACTAGCTTCATGATCAGCTGATATGTAATATTTGGGACGCCTTTTATTGTATATTTGGTGGTCAAACATCTTGTGATTATATTACTTGCTTGTGATTGAGACAATAGGCTTGACCATAAGAGACCGTTGGCTTGTAGTAAACCCTCATATCTATACAGTCGTGACCGTATAGCGAGATGGACTTCATTTCAATATACGTAGCTGGCTATGTTCGCCCCCGCTCTCCAGTATTCTGGTTCTGGGGCGTGACAAAATTTAAATAGATTTAAATTGGATTTAATTGATTTGATTTTAAACTAAGAGAATTTGATTTGATTTAAATTAGATTTGGATTTGGATTTGGATTTGGATTTGATTGCTTTTAAATTAAATTAGAAAATATCTAAATTGGGTTTAAAGGAATCCTAATTCTTATCTAATTGGGAATTCCCACATCCTATAAATAGGCAGGTACTCTTCCATATTATTTTCACCACAAATCATCTTTCAAACCATCCTTGTCAAAATTTCTCTCTTTTTTTGGTCATAAATTCAGCATCAATTTTCAAAGGTTGTAGCAACTTCGAATGACCATAACTTCCAACTCCGGACTCCTTTTGACCTCCAGTTTTTTTTGTTGGAATCGGATTGAGGTATATTTTCTGAAGGTAAATTTTATTTCATAAATTCGAAACTTAATTTTCTGGAAAATTTATGGAGTGTCAGTGGTCCGAAATCTGACACATTTTAGTGTTTCTGAGATTCTGGGAAAACCAGGAATCAGAATCACGATCCGTTTGAAGTTTCGGAATACTGACAAAAAATACACATCATATATTTTTCCTTAAAAATTCAGAATATTTTATTTTTGGTTTTATTTTAGAAGTTTGTCACATCGTCTGAGTTCATCTTGTGTAGCCCTGTGACTATTCTGTACCCAACGGGATTGTCGGTTTCACCAGCAAGGACCTCAGGCAAGATACCTTGCCATTATACTGTTTATTTTAGTTGCATTTTATTTACATATCACTGTTCATTTATTTCTAGTTCTTGATTACTGTCTGCTCAGTGATATTAGTTGTACCTTGTTATTTACCCTTTGATTGCATATGGACTTAGAGTTAGGCGACTACCACTAGCTTAGTGCATTGTATAAAATTTGACACTGTTGTGCCACGAGATGTGTGAGTTATGAGTAGCATATAGTCTACGGACTTGCGTGTTGGCTGATCACTGATGCGTGCAGGACGTGCATTAGGTCTAACTGTCAATAGTTGTGTGTTAGAAGACTTGACGGTTAGTAGTGTTACATGGTCGTGGATGCGACATGATAGGTACATTGGGTGGGGAGAACATTTCCTTGTCGTATGGGCTTCGATTGTACTTCCCCTATAACCCGAAAGCTCCGCTGGAGATACGGGTATGAGCCTCTCAGGTTGGCCACTATCGTTTTTGAACGTCATGCTCTCGGTCACTGGTGCCCAAGTGGGGACTATACTAGATCCCATTACAGCCAGGGCTCATGCGACGAAAGGTTTGTTCTCACTGCATGTTCACTTTAGTTTGGTTAGATTACCTTATTGTGTCTTGTCACTTTCTTTGATTATGGCATATTTATATTCAGTATTATATGGCATGTTGATGTATCTTGTTACGTCCCTCTGAGGACCTGGTTATCACGCCAGGTGTGTGCTCTTATGATTTCTGCAGGTGCTCTAGCTAAGGCCATGACTTGCGCTCTGTTCATTGAGATGTTGCTCTTGGATCGTCATCTCCTTGCTCTACTAAATTCCTTTCCTTGTATATTTCGTTCTTATTAAAATTAGTTGGTAGTGGACTTTGTCTCCGCCCAACGATTGTATACATGACAAATTCAAAGTTGCTTTTATATCATTATTTATCTTTGTGGATAAGATTTAGTACCTCGATTACTGCATCTACAGCTTATGTATATATACGAGGGTCCATATACTTCGTATGTATACAGCTGGCATGATTGTGTTCTAGTCCTACGTATTTTGGGACTGGGGCGTTACATATTTTTGTGGTGGCCCATGCAGGTCTAGTTTGTCGTTTCAGTTACATGATTGAACCAAACGGACCTGCAATATAGGATTAGAGTTTAGAATCTCATCCACCTACTTGACATCCTTTCTTGACTTCAAATTTCGAACTCTCGTTCGACCTCCTTGATTTGCATCTTGCTTGACTCCTACCGTAAATTCTTAGTTTCGTATTTAGTAAAGATGACTACACTAGTATATGCCCATAGGTTAAACACATGGCTAGATAGATTATAGGCTAAATTTCAACTTGATACCCTCAACTATCCATGTTTTGTAACTTGATACCCTAAAATTTTAAAATAGTTAACTTAATACCATCAACTATTGAATATTTTCAACTTCATACCCTAAAATCCAAAAAATTCCAAAAATACCCTTGCCCCCCTCCCTCCCTCTCCGGCGTCCCCCCTCCCTCTCCGGCGTTCCCCCCCCCGGAGTCCCCCCCCTCTCTCCCCCGGCGGGGCGGCACGCAGCAGCAGCGGCGGCCGGAGCAGCAGCGGCGGCGCGTGCAGCAGCAGCAACAGTGGGGCGACGGGGCGGCGCGCAGCAGCAGCGGCGACCGGAGCAGCAGCAGCGGGCGCGCAGCAGTAGCGGCAGCGGGGCGGCGGGGCGGCGCGCAGCAGCGGCGGCCGGAGAGGGAGGGGGGGTTGGGAAATAGAGAGAGGGGGGGAGGGCATTTTGGGAAATATATTTTTCAGGGTATCAAGTTGGCTATTTTGAAAGTTTAGGGTATCAAGTTGCAAAACATGGATAGTTGAGGGTATCAAGTTGAAATTTAGCCTAGATTATATTTGACAATTAATATGCATTGGAATTTTATTTGAGTTATAAAGGAATTTATTTTTCTAGAAAGTATGATTTTAATGATTAGTTAATTTCAAGTTGGGTAGTAGCATGTTACCGTCTTCAATGGATAGTTGGAATTTTATTTTGCTATTACAAGGTGGTATACACAAGAGGACAGCTAGATCGCGAAAACAAATTTATGATTTATGTTTTTTTTTTTGAAATTACAAAATAGTTTATGATTTATTGGGATATGAAACCGATTGGAAAACATCTTTAAATTGTGACACATGATTTACGTTGAGTTCAAGTATTGGATTGTAAAAGTTTTTAAAGAGTTTTAAATTATAAGAGAATATGGAGGGTTTAGGATTTATGGTTTATTAGAGAGCTTGAGGTTTTAAATTGAGTCATATGAATTTTTAAATTTATTTAATTTTGAGCTTGAAGAGATAATGGTAAAAATTTTGTTTGAAATATTTTTGGAAGATATGAAATCGACTTTGAAGGAAAATTTTAAATATTTAAATTTGCTCATATGATCTATGATATATAAATTTATTTAGATTTCAAATTTAAAGCCTTGATTATGAATATTTAGATTTTGGTGGAAAAAAAAAATCTTGGAGAGTAGTTGTGACTTATGGGAAGCTAGATATACACAGTTGAAGGATATAGAATTAAATTCGGGAGTTATTTAAATGTTTCATTTTGTAGTATGAATTTCGGTTGGTAAAAGTATTTAAATGTTGAGTTTAAGATTTGAGAGAGAAAAAAATCTACTTGCGATATACAAGGGTTGTTTCGAGACTGACTAGAGGTTTAAAATTGTGATTAAAGTTGACAGCCTACGATGATTGGAAATTTTTATTGAAAAACTCTCGAGGAATTTGAAACTTTAGATTGGATCATATATTGGTAGAGAACCAAGAAACAAGAAAGGTCCCCCTAGTGAGATAGAAGTACTCCACATTGGATGACATGCCACTTATGATTATGATATTGCATATACACAAGTATAGTTAGTCATCGACCAAACCGACGAACATATCTTTGACTCACTCGACCTTCCTCCAAGCTAGATCTTTATTCGTGACCATCTAATTAGTTGGAACTTAGAAATAATTAGAACCATCCCCTTGATCATACCCTTATCTATGAACTTTTTCTAGAAACTGTCTCTCTAACCTATCTTTACCTCGATCTACAAGATTTCCTAAATTATCTTTATGCTTTAACCTTTTATTTTGTGCATTAATTAGTACCTTATGAAAACCCACTTTCTATTTTGATCATTCGGCGTTCCCTATCGTGACTTTGATATTTGAAGCACAGCACTAGACTTTTCCTTCCCACAAATTTCACATGCAAAACCTAGACGAGCTCACCTTCATGTAGGTATATCATGTACCACTAAAACACGTTTCCTTGTACTCTATTTTTATGGTACGACTTTCGGGCCATAAAAACTCAACGATAACATATACCATGGTACCGATATACTTTTGACTATATATTGCACTCAATCACTACTCCAATCTTCGGCCCGATTGCGATCTACTAAATCAGTTAAATGCTTAACCTTGTGTTTATCTTGACTGCTTAATCATTGTCATTTTATTTTCTTGTATTATCTTGATTTACTTAGACCCATAACACCTTTAGCTCTTCAATATTGCAACCCTTACTCTTTCCCCTTCTCATTAAATTGCTTTACTTATATTTCACTATGATTCCTCCATAGCCTATACAACCTTGTTCCTTGTTTGATTCCCTTATGCGAAATGAAATTTGATCATGACAATCTTGAGTTAGTAGAAGCTATATTGGAGAACCCCACGGCATGGATAAATAATGTAGCTGGTTAAGATAATTACGATATTATGAGCTATAGGTGGGAAATAAATGGAAATGTGCAATAAATTTGAATCAATGAAGTAAGAAATGATATATTATGTTTTGATGAAACACTCAAGGATAGATAGACTTCTCAAATTTCAAACTTTGTTTTAAGGTAACTAAATATCGAATGAAGAATCGTCTAAAGTGTTGGTGGTTTAAGAACCAAATTTACCTATAAAATTTAGAGATGCAAATTTTTCTGATAAAGACAATGTTGACGTTATGATAATATTATTTTTCAAGGGTAACCAATTATTGGAGAAAGAAACCTTTATATTTTTTATTAAAGTTCTAAGATGATTAGGAATATGAAGTTAAGATGAGTTTTCATCAAAAGAGGAGATTATTGAATTCAAATTTTCGAGAGAGACTAATGAATATTATAAAAAAAAAATTCAATTATGATAATAGAAGATTGAGTTATGAAGGCATATTGTTAGTTTTTGAGATTTATCATGGAAGACGGATTTTTGATACCTATAGATGCATCGTACATTGACCAATAAATTTGTAGTAAAGAGATTTTCAACTTTTACTTGGGCCAAATTGGTTGAAGGTTTTAGAATTTTAATTTTAGAGGAAAAATTTTAAATTGGGAAGATATATATAAATGAGCTATGAAGATTATGGAAGTCAAAATTTGAGACTATCGAAAATTCTATGACGAAATACTTAGTAACGTGATAAAATTTTGCTTTAAGATTTATGAGAGTGATTTAATTTTTTTTTGATGAATTTGAACGGCTTGGAGTAAATACAAATTTTGGTGGTATATTTTTGAAAGTTTATTTTTTAAAACTTTTGGAGGAAACTTGAGTTAAAATATTAATGATAGGCCACAAAGGTAGCCCTAATGAGTTAGAAGTATTCCACATTAATTGCCATGTCACTCATGACCATGACAGTAGTATATACACAAGTGTTGTTAGTCATCTACCCAGCTATGTGACTGTATTTTTACCTCGACTTACTCGACCTTCCTTCAATTCTAGATCTTTTAATTGCGACCTTCTAACCCATTTGCAATTTGAATAATGAGTTAATGGTTCCTTAATTGTATTCATCTAGGAGACTATCTTCTCTCCGGAATTGTGTTTCTAAATTATTTTTAATGGATTCTTTAATTAATTTTATTTCATGCTTTAACTTGATCTTCTTTATTTTGTGCATTAATTATCACCTCGTGAACTCCCACTTTCTATTTTTGATCTTCTGGCGTCCCCTACCGTGACTTGTATATTTGGAGTACAACACTACACTTTTCCTTCCAATAAATTTCATATGTAAGACCTAGACAAGTCCACCTTCATGTAGATGTATCATGTCCCACTAAAACACATCTCCTTGTACACTATTTTCATGATAGGACCTTCTGGTCAAAATGGCCAAACTATAACCTCTACCATGACACCAAAATACTTTCTGACTTCAATTAAGAGATCCAACCTTGACTCAATCCCTTAACCCGATAGGTGAATTTTGTTCTACTTAGTTCCTTAAATGCTTAAATTTGTGCTTTATCTTGATTGGTTAACCCATTGTCTCATCCTATTACTAGTTTAACTCTTGTAAGTTGGATAGAATACCTCACGGCCCAACAAAGCCTTTGTCCTTATGACCCATGTGGATAAGTTTGCTTAGCCTATAAGTTTAGAGGACCCTAACTTAGCTAGTCAACCAAGACAACTATATAGGCCCGAACTTCGGGCGAGCCTTGATCTTAAAAGCTCTGGGACTATTTAAAATTTCCTTCATCAGTACCTCCTTTGCTCATATTTTGACTATCTCGCGCTGCTAACGTTGCTTCAGTTTTGCAAGCTTATTTCGTTATCAAGCTTGATCATGACATATTTTATTGGGTGCACCCACTAACATATTGTCTAATCAGAACCGGTGCATAATGGTCTGATCAACCGAGTGCACTTTAGTTCGCTTTTATCTATCGTTCTACGTGGATGTGAACATAGCTAAACTTGTCCTCTAGAGTCCCATCCGCGACTGCCTTGACAACTCCTTTTGAATTATTCGGTCGCCTTTGAACCACGTATTCGTATTCGATAAAGCCTCCTTCGAACTCTATATTGCGTTCGCCTTCACCTATTTTAGAAGGACGAAAGCGTCGTACTAAAACTCCTCTAACTGTCCTATCACCATGACCATTACCACCCAATGTAACCATATCTTTGTCTTGAACTACTCGACCTTTCCATCGACACTAAATTTACAATCTTGACTTTCTAATCACTTGAATTTAAGAGTTATTACAATCGTCTCTTAATCATACCCTCAACCTAGACTACGACCATATAAACTTCCTTAAACCCTCCTATCTACCGTTGTGCCTTCTCACCCCCTCCTAATTCTTAATTTCGAGGACGAAATTCTTTTAAGTTGGATAGGATGTAAAATCCCTAAATTTCTACTATTATTTTTTTTATATATATTAAATTTGGTACTGATTTAAAAATTTTATATTGTACGCCGCATAGTCGTATTGTACGTCGCGCACGAAATTTTATTTTTCGTAGTTGCTCGTCAAGTGCGAATATGTGCGAGCGTACATATTTTAGAAAAACATTTTTTCTATTTTATTATACACTTTCAAAATATTATATAATTATTATTCTTGCTATAAAAAGCTTTTTTATTTTTAGCAGTTATTAATCATAAATAATATTTCATTGTATACTAGAAAAAGCATAATCATGTATGCATTATTCGTGCATACATATATTTCGTAATTATTTATTAGTCTATTTTAAATAAAAATATAATTTTTGAGATTTATTAATAAATATTCTATTATTTAAAAAGATATTTAAAAATATTTATTATTTTTGAAATTATTATTATTGGTATTTTAAAAAATACATTTGGAAGTTATGGTGGCCATTTAAATCTTGATTTGATTTTTGAATTTATTTAAATAGTTAAATATTCGAAATTTATTTATTCCATTTGATTTTGAGCTAAAAATTTAAATAGATTTAAATTGGATTTAATTGATTTGATTTTAAACTAAGAGAATTTGATTTGATTTAAATTAGATTTGGATTTGGATTTGGATTTGATTGCTTTTAAATTAAATTAGGAAATATCTAAATTGGGTTTAAAGGAATCCTAATTCTTATCTAATTGAAAATTCCCACATCCTATAAATAGGCAGGTACTCCTCCATTTTATTTTCACCACAAATCATCTTTCAAACCATCTTTGTTAAAATTTCTCTCTTTTTTTGTCATAAATTCAGCCTCAATTTTCAAAGGTTGTAGCAACTTCGAATGACCATAACTCCCAACTCCGGACTCCTTTTGACCTCCAGTTTTTTTTGTTCGAATCGTATTGAGGTATATTTTCTGAAGGTAAATTTTATTTTCATAAATTCGGAACTTAATTTTCTGGAAAATTTGTGGAGTGTCAGTGGTCCGAAATCTGACACGTTTTAGTGTTTTTGAGATTCTGGGAGAACCAGGAATCAGAATCACGATCCGTTTGAAGTTTCGGAATACTGACAGAAAAATACACATCATATATTTTTCCTAAAAAAAATTCAGAATATTTTATTTTTGGTTTTATTTTAGAAGTTTGTCACATCGTCTGAGTTCATCTTGTGTAGCCCTGTGACTATTCTGTACCCAACGGGATTGTCGGTTTCACCAGCAAGGACCTCAGGCAAGATACCTTGCCATTATATTATTTATTTTTAGTTGCATTTTATTTACGTATCACTGTTCATTTATTTCTAGTTCTTGATTACTGTCTGCTCAGTGATATTAGTTGTACCTTGTTATTTACCCTTTGATTGCATATGGACTTAGAGTTAGGGGACTACCACTAGCTTAGTGCATTGCATAAAATTTGACACTGTTGTGCCACGAGATGTGTGAGTTATGAGTAGCATATAGTCTACGGACTTACGTGTTGGCTGATCACTGATGCGTGCAGGACGTGCATTAGGTCTAACTGTCAATAGTTGTGTGTTAGAAGACTTGACGGTTAGTAGTGTTACATGGTCGTGGATGCGACATGATAGGTACATTGGGTGGGGAGAACATTTCTTTGTCGTATGGGCTTCGATTGCACTTCCCCTATAACCCGGAAGCTCCGCTGGAGATACGGGTATGAGCCTCTCAGGTTGGCCACTGTCGTTTTTGAACGTCATGCTCTCGGTCACTGGTGCCCAAGTGGGGACTATACTAGATCCCATTACAGCCAGGGCTCATGCGATGAAAGGTTTGTTCTCACTGCATGTTCACTTTAGTTTGGTTAGATTACCTTATTGTGTCTTGTCACTTTCTTTGATTTTGGCATATTTATATTCAGTATTATATGACATATTGATGTATCTTGTTACGTCCCTCTGAGGACCTGGTTATCTCGCCAGGTGTGTGCTCTTATGATTTCTGCAGGTGCTCTAGCTAAGGCCATGACTTGCGCTCTGTTCATCGAGATGTTGCTCTTGGATCGTCATCTCCTTGCTCTACTAAATTCCTTTCCTTGTATATTTCGTTCTTATTAAAATTAGTTGGTAGTGGACTTTGTCTCCGCCCAACGATTGTATACATGACAAATTCAAAGTTGCTTTTATATCATTATTTATCTTTGTGGATGAGATTTAGTACCTCGGTTACTGCATCTACAGCTTATGTATATATACGAGGGTCCATATACTTCGTATGTATACAGCTGGCATGATTGTGTTCTAGTCCTACGTATTTTGGGACTGGGACGTTACATCTCTGGCCCAAGCATAACTCTATCCCCATTGTCATCCCAAGAGAGCGGTGTACGACATCGTCGTCCATATAGTGCCTCGAAAGGAGACATACCGATGCTGGCTTGGTAGCTGTTGTTGTATGAAAACTCTACCAAGTGTAGATGGCTCTCCTATGATCCGCCAAAGTCCAGCACACAAGTCCTCAGCATGTCCTCTATCGTCTGTATCGTCCTCTCGGACTGTCTATCTGTCTGCTGGTGGTACGCTGTACTGAACTTGAGTCGATTGTCCAACTCTTCTTGCAAGCTCCTCCAGTAGTGGGACGTAAATCTGCTATCTCGGTCCGACACGATGCTCACTGGTACTCCGTCTAAGCGAATTATCTTCTGCATGTATAGCTCCGCCAATTTTTCGGTGGAAAGCCCCACCTTGAAGGGTATGAAGTGTACACACTTTGTCAGCCTGTCAACGATGACCCAAATGACATCCTTCCCTCCTTGGGAACGAGGAAGTCCTGAGACGAAGTCCATCGTAATGTGTTCCTACTTCCACTCGGGAATGGATAACGGCTGCAATAGACCAGCTGGCCTCTGACGCTCCGCCTTGACCTGCTGGCAAACTAGGCATCTCGAAATAAAACGTGATACATTCCTCTTCATCCCGTGCCACCAAAGATGTTCCCGCAAGTCACGGTACATCTTGTTGGCACCAGGGTGAATAGAATATCGTGATCGGTTTGCCTCCTGTAAGACTGCCTTTATCAGCTCTCCCTTCGGCACGCACAACCGGCTGCCATGCCTCAAGGATCCATCCTCTGTTATGGTGAAGTCGTCCAGCAATCCAGCTAAAGCCTGGGCTCGAAGTCTGCGGAGGCTCTCATCTGTAGACTGTGCCTCCTTGATCTGCTCCATCAAACCTGACTGAATGTCTAGAGCCATCATCTGTATCACTGACCCTGGCCAAACCATCTCTATACCGAGCTTCTCCAGGTCTTCCCGTAAATGCCGATCTATCATCAGATACTATGCCATCGTATGCCTGCTCAGCGCATCCGCTACCACATTTGCCTTTCCGGGGTGATACTGTAAATCGATGTCGAAGTCCTTCATCAACTCCAACCATCGTCTCTGCCTCATGTTCAGCTCTTTATGCGTGAACACATACTTCAAGCTCTTGTGGTCAGTAAAGATTTTCACTCGCTCTCCGTATAAGTAGTGTTTTCACAACTTGAGTGCAAAGATCACCGCAGCTAACTCTAGGTCGTGGGTAGGATAGTTTCGCTCATGAGTCCGTAATTGCCTAGATGCATAAGCAATTACTTTTCCATGCTGCTGTAGGACACATCCTAGTCCCTTTCCCGAAGTATCGCTGTATATGGTGAAACCTCCAGACCCTGAAGGTAATGTCAGAACTTGAGCGATCGTCAGCCTCCTCTTCAGCTCTTCAAATGCTGCCTGGCAGTCCTTTGACCATATGTACTCTGTGTTCTTTCGCGTCAGTTTCGTCATGGGTTCAGCTATCCTAGAAAAGTCCTGGATGAACTTCCTATAAAAGTCTGCTAAACCCAAAAAGCTCCTGATCTCTGAGACTAACGTCGGAGCCTTCCATGTCTCAACCGCAGCAATCTTCCTGGGATCCACCGAGACCCCCTCTCCAGTAACTACATGACCGAGAAACTCCACTCGGTCCAAAAAGAACTCGTACTTCGACAATTTGGCATACAACCTCTCCTGCCTCAGAATCCCCAAAACTGCCCGCAAGTGCTCTGCGTTCTCCTCCGGCGTCTTCGAGTATATCAGGATGTCGCCAATAAATACTAAGACGAACTTATCCAGATACTGGTGAAATATCATATTCATCAATTTCATAAAGACAACTGGCGCATTTGTGAGACCAAATGGCATCACCAAAAACTCGTACTACCCATACTTCGTGTTGAACGCCGTCTTCTGGATGTCTGCAGCCCTGACTTTCACCTGGTGGTAACCGGATCTCAAATCTATCCTGGAAAATACCTTCGCCCCACTCAACTGGTCGAATAAATCATCTATCCTGGACAGAGGATATTTGTTCTTAATGGTGATGGTATTCAACGCCCGATAGTCAATACATAACTGGACTGTACCATCCTTCTTCGGTACAAAGAGTATTGGCGCCCCCCATGGAGAAGCACTAGATCGAATGAAACCCTTTTTCAACAGGTTATTAATCTGCTCCTTCATCTCAACGGCCTCCTTGGGGTTCACTCTATAACAAGCCCGGGATACTGGTGATGAACCCGGCACTAAATCGATAGTGAATCCCACATCTCTGTCAGACAAAAGTCCTGGAAGATTATCTGGGAATACATCCATAAACTCCCTAATGATAGGGTGTGGCGGTGCTAACTCCCCAACTGTCGCACAACAATTCGGCTCTAGGCTGATCTCCGGCCCTGTCCTCCTGACACTGAATGGTGCCGTGCCTGGAGGACGGAACAGAATACTACCCTCATGACAGTCTATAGCTACGTGAGCATAGCTAAGCCAGTCCATCTCCAATATGATATCATATCCGGGGAGTGACATCACAAAGAATCGTCACCTAAACTCTCTCCCAGCTATAGTAATAGAGCATCTATAGATGGCCCTAATGGGTACTGGTCCGCCTCCCGTCATTACTCTACTCATCTCCTCGGTAGGTGTAGCTACTAAGTGATGTTTATGCATAAACTCTAATGACAGGAAGCTATGTGATGCACCGGAATCAAACAAGCATAGAGCTAGAAAAGTATGTAAATAAATATGACCTGTGATGACGTCAGCCAAATAATCTGGCTCCAAAACCTGCTCCGACTCCGCCTCAAGAGCCAGATTATAAGCCTTCCTTTGGGGTCCCTTCTGCTGCTGCAGATGTTGCCCAAACCTCTGCTGCTGAGTGTAGGATGTGGAAAATTATGACACGCTGTCATTTTCATCCATACGCTTAAAGACAGATGTCAGTTGAAGCCATACGCTCAATTCAGAGTTGTACGCTCATTCAAAAGCCATACGCTCAGTAAATATTTTACTATTTACTGAAGTGACAGCACAGCATATGTTTAAATGAGGAATGAATCTGACACTTCATCTTTCGTGTAAAGACAGCTGTCACGAGAAAAGTAACCGTCGTATAGGTTTTCGAAGAATCGGTTTTGTCTTTTACGAGGACAACTCAGCAGCCTTCATAAATACAAAAGCCATCATTACTGTCAGTTTTGACAGTCTGTCAGCCGTCAAATCCGCAGTCACGACGCTCGAGAAGATTTTGTCAGTTATGGGAAGATATGGTGTACCAAAGTAGATTGATGATAGCCACGTGGCCACTTCTCCAGTGAGCGTATCGACCTCACATGACTCCTTCTTCATAAAGTTAAGTGAGCGTATGGACCTCACATGATTCCTTGCTAAACAAGCGAACGTATGACCTCACATGACTCCTTGCCCATAAAGTGAGCGTATGGATTTCCTATGGCACTACGCTGTCCAAGTCAGCGTATAACTCTCCTTCAACGAGGCAGCATATTACAGCAACCATATCCAGGATTACAGTCAACACACGTTCTCACGTGTCCTGTACCAATTATCCACTTCTCTAGAAGTTATGCAACGTGGCATCCAGGCCATCAATCTCTCCTGAACATGCTCCACTACTTTCAAGTGCACGCTAATGTGTCTCCATCAAAATTCGCCACGCGTCCCTGCAGTTATGCACACGTCAAGTAACTACCTGAGCGTATGCTTAAGGACAGTTATCCTGAACTCTATAAAAAAGAGTTTTTTCATCTTCATCAGAGACTACAGGTCATTTTCAGAGAGAACAGAGAGATTGCCCAGTTGCTGTCCAAGTTCTTTAAAGTTCGAGTCTTCTTCACCGCATCGTCCAAGGGATAAAGTAATCGTCTTCTAGATTAGATTCCTACAGTTGTAATTTTCTCAGATACAAAATAAATAAAGTGAATTTATTTATGGAAAACAAATTGGCGACTCTGCTGGGGAAAGCTGTCTCCTCCAATGAGATAGCAACAACTCAATGCGATACTTCGTCGATCGGCTTGACGAAGAAGACGATGGTTGTACAATTCGACCAATCGGCTTATGAAGAAATGCTCAAGGCGAAGGAGGGCCGCACTGCTTCCTCCGCTCTTCCTGTTGCCAAGAAGAAGGGACACTCCGTCTATGTCCCTAAGTCTTCTGCAGCAATCCGAGACGCTTCTGTCACTTCTCATGCTGACAAGAACACGTCTTCAACTTCCATGAAGCATACTTCGGCTTCTCGGAACACGGCAACAATGGTTTCCCCTAGTCACGCTGACAAAATTGGTTCTTTAACCAAGTCAATGTGTCCAAGGAAAACCATCTCTGGACATGTCAAAGTCCCTTCTCCTTCTATTCTTACGACAGCAGTCGGCTCTTTAGCCATTGATGACTCTGAGCGTATGGCATTCAAAGGGCAGCGTACGGCAAAGGCAGCGTACAAAAGCCAACATCAGGCAGCGTACGCTGAGCCAAAGCCAGTGTATGCTAATAAAAAGGCAGCGTATGACCAGAAGTCCAAACTGAAGTCAGCGTATGCTAACAAATACAGTCCTTTGACTGTTTCTGAAAATCAAATTGGGGGTTCTCTTCCACAGAACATACAAATGATTCCCCCTCAACTTGCACATCTTGTGCCAACCAAGGAGAAAGACTTTTTAGTCAACTCCTCTACTCCTAAGGTCTTTACCTCTGGAGTTAATTTGACTAGTACTCTTACTAGATCAAACAATGGAAAACGCCTTTTGGCTAACTCCTCCAAAGATGGATTATTACCGACTCCTAGTCGGAATAATACTCATCTTCCTTCTCTCAAAATTTTTCGGTCTGAGAAAGGCAAATTACAAGTATCCAAGACTGATATCAAAGTCAAATCTCCCACGGATCTTCGTAATAAGCTTAATCAGAATCGGTTCGGTTCCACTGAGACAAGTATATTAGACCCTGATGCAGAATATGCCAAGAACTATGTGGCTCAAATTAATCAGTCTTTATACACTCAGGAACCAAGAAGACAGAAGAACAAAAGACAAGTTTCTACACAGAAACTATCTTCAAATACTTTCCAATCTGTTCCTACAGATCTCCGAGAATATTTGCAAAATAAACAGAGAATTGACACTCCATCTGGCTATGATATTGCCCATATTCGCCATGAAAAGCATGGTTGTGACTTCCAACCTCGGGTTGTCATCCAATGTTGTTGTTCACCAAAAAGACAATCTGTTTTCGAACGGATTCAATATGAACCAATGTTGGATGAAGATGAACCTCTTTATGCTTCTGTCAACATGACTTCCAGAAACATTGGGGGTAGCATACGGTCTGATGCTATATCAGACTCTGAAGATGGTGTTTATCTCGGCACTCGATCCAGGACCGGAGCCTTGACCAGAGCCTCTTCTTCTTCTCATCCAAGTGGTAATCCGGAGATCACAGAAGACTTCCTTGGAGAGTCCAATTTTCCAGTATTGACTCCTGTAAAAAGCCCTGGAAAAGATACTGATTCACACAGTGATGATTCAGAACAGACTGTTTCATCATCTATTCCTCGAATGATTACCACTTACATGGCAGAAAGTGATCATGAACCTTCGACTAGCAATGAGGCTCATGAACAGAGGATTTCTTCTTTAGAACAACAATTGCGAGCTATGGCAGATACATTGAGTGCTATGCACACTCTAATGCAGGCTCAACAACAGACAGCACCACCAGTGGTATTGAATACCCCTGTTGTTCCAAACCCCGAACCCTCTACTATTCCGGGGGTACAATCTAATGTTCCTGTACAAACCACACCAAGTCACTCTGGAGCTGGGGGTGGTACATATGCTGCAGTCCCTCCTCCCAATTACACTCTACAAGCCACAACTCCACAATCTTCAGGAGTTGTCTCTGAAGAATTGAAGAATCTCAAAACTCAATTCGAGGCATTCAAACAGAAGGATGGTTTACAAAGGTTAGGCATCAAACAGCCTTATCCGATAGAATGGAAGCAGGTATCGTATCCACCAAAATACAAACCTTCGACCATCTCTTTCTATGATGGGACAACCTCTCCAAGTCAGTTCATTAATGATTTTGAAGTAATGACTGATCAATTGCAACCAAGTGACGCTCTCCTTACTCGGGTGTTCATTGGATGTCTCAAAGGAACGGCTTATGAATGGTATAGAAGTCTCCCTGATGGGTGCATTACCTCATTTGCCGGTTTTAAGCAAATGTTTCTTGAACGATTCTACGAAGGGCTCAATGATATGACCATGTCGGCCCTCATAAGAATCAAACAGAAGAATAATGAGACCACTAAGGAATTCATTGAGAGATTCAGAAGAGAAGCCCTCAAAATGCCTCTTAGAACTCCCGATGCTGTTACGATCGACACTTGCAAGTCGAACCTCTTACCAATTATCAGCATGTAGACAGGGTCCACTTAGTTCCAAGATTGGCCTTCATTCATCGTCAGTGCCAAGGCTGCCGAGGTCAGTGCTGAGACCTTTAAGGGTCTGGGGGTACAAATGGCTCCCAAAGAATCAAATCAGAGTGCTAGCAATAGTACTCGACCCAACAATCGCAAAGGAAAAGAAGCTCTTAAAGTCAATCTCCAAAACAGTATTCAAGAGGTAAAGACTACCCAAGCTACTTCAGCTCCAACAAATCAACAACAGAGATCTCCTCGACCGAAAGAAGAATATTCTTTCGATGATGACGATGTTCAGGGTATCTTTGAATGCTTACTCAAAGGTAATAAGATTCAATTGCCAGAAATTAAAAAGCCTGATGAAGCCAATAAGACAGATCATCCAAAATATTGTCCATATCATAGAATGCTGGGTAATACAATCCGGTCTTGCTATGTATTAAAAGGGAAGATTCAAGAGATGATTAAATCAGGAGCTGTGACATTAACACCAAAAGACAAAACAGTCACAGCAAATGTAATTTCAATGCAGTTCGGTGACTTCCCTCCCTTAAAGGTGGAAAGTGGGATTGTTCCTATCCCCAAAACAACTCTCGAAGTTGTAAACATCCCACCAGCACAGAATGACGGACTTGTTCCTGTCACAACTAAGAAGGGAGAGATCATGTGGATTCACCCGGATTTAATGACGGAGTTTGAAACGTCTTCCTCTTCTCCTCGGAAGATTTCCTCATCTAAAAAGAAGTTCGGGAAGACTAAGTCATGCAACGTGACTTCTAGTTTCACACCCGATTTTTATCTAACCTCTACTTTCATCTCAGCAGGAAATTCACTCTCTACGAAGATAAAATCTGTACCTCAAATTGAAGATAGGTACAAACTTGCTTTTCATTTATACAGTTCACAATCTTGTGAATTGATGGCGAAGATGGGTTATGATTTAGCCACTGCCACTGCCCCAGGTTTGAACTCAGGCAAGGGACTCCGAGCACCTTTGGCCATCACCATGAGACATAATCAATCTCGTGTTGGCCTTGGTTTCTGGAATGAAGCTTTCATCAAACATAAAAGAACCAAGAGCAAAATAAAAAATTGCAGCATGGTTTCCATAGACCTTGAACCAGAATCTGAAGTTGAAGTTCATGCTGGAACTCGGTCAGGAAAAGTATATTTGAAAGATTATGCTGAAGTTCCTGAAGAAATTTCTGACGTTCCTCCGGCTACAGCTTCAACTCCAGTCTCTACTGAAGAGCCTTTAAATGTTCCTGTTGAGACAGTTCCTTCTAAACCAACAGCAGCTGACAAAGGCAAACAACAAGTCCGCTTCGACAAACCATTGAAGAAGTCATCTCCTACAGGACTTGAAAAGCCTTATAATTTTGATATATTGGCTCAACTAGCCAATACACCAGCTAAATTGTCAATCTTCGAGCTCTTACGTCTCTCTAAAGAGACTCGAGAAACTTTAAGTGAAGCACTGCTGCAAGCAGAAACCTGCTTAACTCTTCTCAAGAAGTTGGAAACAGAACCTGTTTCTCATTGCCATAATGTATTGGAATTTATTCCAAACATTACCTTTACGCAGGACGATATGCTGCTAGAGGATAATCGACATGACCGTCCTTTATATCATACAGGATATATTGATTCTATGAAGGTTGATCGTTTATTGATTGATCCAGGATCCGCTCTCAGTATTATGCCAAAGGCTATGTTAGATGCATTGAAGATACCTGTACATAGCCTCTCCAGCACTATCACTACCATCTTGGAATTCAATCAAGGAAAAAGTGAGCCTTTAGGCAAGATTCGCCTTAAATTTCAAATAGGCGATCTTCGTACTAAGGTTACTTTTTATATCATCGACAATCATGGTTGCTCATACAATGCTCTATTAGGAAGACCATTCTTGCATGAACATAATGTCGTTCCTTCAACCCTTCATCAGTGCTTCAAATATGTTGATAATAATGGAGAGGTTCAAAAAGAAGTGGCAGATCTTTACCTATTCAAAGGAGTCGAAGCTTACTTCAATGACGCTCGCATGTACAAAGATGAATACTCGAAAGTCTTGCAAGCTATGGATAATGAAGATGAGACATCTAAAGTTGACACTTTTGTCATTCCTGTAAAAGGGCGTATCACTCCTCCGCAGTCTGTTAGATCATCCGAAGAAGGCTCACTGATAATTCCTGTCAGTGGACGCACTACAGCACCATCTTCCCAAGCTTCACAAAGTTCGCTGATCATTCCTGTCAGTGGACTCATCACTCCCCCTCCATCTTCTCAGGCTAGATCAGATACTCTAGTCATTCCAGTCAGTGGACGCATTACTTATCCACGGTCTTCTTCAAGGGAGCTCACCTCTTCTGAGCCTTTTGTTATCGATCTTAATCGAAACAAAAATTCTAACTGTTCTTCTTCTTCCCCCTTTGTCGTTAATCTGACTAAGTCTGATAAGGCTCAGCCTTCTGTTGTAAATACAGCATCTAGTATTAATGAAGCATCTCCTTTGCAGTATATTGATGTTTGTGGTTATGTACAAAGTTATTTACAATTGCTAAATAGCTTAGAGCCACTAACTATAGGGGTTGTTCAAGCTCTTCATACAGACGTATCATTAGACTCTATACAGAAATCATACTTTGTGGTCCCCAGTCGAAAGAAGGGAGAAAATCCAATATTTTTCTATAAAGGACCTCAGAATCCTCCTAACTTGGAAGAAGATGACATAAACGATGATACTGGAAGGTTACAACTGCGTCGCTACAGTCAACAATCCAAAAATATCATCAAAAATATGGGTTATGACTTTAGAACCAGTCTCAATAATGGGAAAGGAAGAAGAATGCCTGTTCGAATTCCTCCATTAAAATACGGAAGGACAAAATATGGTTTAGGTTACATTGCTCCTACTTCCTTTATCAACATAGTCCATGAAGAGTCAAAATTCAATAAAGACGAACAATCTGAAGATGAACGATCTGAGTCTTCTGATTCTCTCTCTTAGGATTCTGACACGAGTGTTGGCGATCTTCATCGCTCTATTCTATCCATCAATATGGTCTCTGTTGATGGCCCACAAGAAAATGATGAAGATGAGGATGATTTTGAAATATCACCCGAATCAGAACAATGGGCTCAAAGATTAGATGATCAATGGGAATTCAGGTTCGAGCAGAGGGAACCTCCTACCGAAGATAAACTGATCCAAATTGATGTTGGTGAAGAAGGTTCTCCTAAACCAATATTCATCAGTAAAAGTCTTTCAGAAACAGATAAGCAAGACATGATCAAGCTTATTCGTGATTATATCGATGTCTTTGCCTGGAGCTACGAGGATATGCCAGGACTAGATCCGAAGATCGCAATGCACAAGCTTAATATTATGCCAAATGCTAAACCGGTCAAACAGCAACAGCGACGATTTCGTCCAGACATTATGGATGCAATTGAAGCTGAAGTCAACAAGCTTATGGCTTCCGGATTTATCAGAGAGGAACAACATCCTGACTGGGTGGCTAACATTGTTCCTGTCCTTAAAAAGACTGGCAAGATCCGAGTCTGTATAGACTTTCGCGATCTCAATACAGCTTGTCCTAAAGACGAGTTTCCTCTTCCAATTACTGATGTCATGATCGACAATACATGTGGTTTCGAACGAATGTCATTTATGGATGGGTATTCGGGATACAACCAGATCAAAATGTTTCCAGATGATGAAAAACACACTTCCTTCAGAACGCCGACCGGTACATACTGTTATACAGTGATGCCGTTTGGTCTCAAGAATGCAGGAGCAACATATCAGCGAGCAATGAGCACTATATTTTGCGAACATCTCCGAAAAATAGTCGAATGCTATGTTGATGATATTGCAGTCAAAAGTCGACGAAAGGAGGATCATATCCAACATTTGAAGACTATCTTTGATTTAATGCGTCAGCATCAACTTAAAATGAACCCTACTAAGTCCTTCCTGGGCGTCTCTAGTGGTAAATTTCTCGGCTTCGTCATTACCGCTAAAGGTATACACGTGGATCCCGAGAAGATCAAAGCCATCCAAGAGATGCATCCTCCACGCACCTTAAAAGAGCTACGAGGATTTCAAGAAAGAATTGCTTATATCAGGAGATTCATTTCCAACTTATCAGGACGCTGCAGACCATTCCACAAACTTCTGAAGAAAGGTGTATCTTTTATCTGGAACGAAGAATGTCAAAAAGTATTTGATGACATCAAACAGTACCTCATGAACCCTCCAGTTTTGGTACCTCCCGTCTCGGGAATACCATTTCTTCTATATGTTCGAGCTATGGATCATTCTCTTGGTGCATTACTCGCCCAGAAAAATAAAGATGGTCATGAACAGGCCATTTATTATCTCAGTCGCACAATGACGGGTGCTGAACCGCGTTATTCTCCAATCGAGAAAGAATGCCTAGCATTAATGTTTGCTGTTCAGAAAATGCGACATTATATTATCGGTCAAACGATTCATGTCATTTCCAGAGTGAATCCCATCAGGATTATGATGAAGAAACCTGGTATTCTCAACTCCAGACTAGCTAATTGGGGAATCTTGTTAGCCCAATATGACATGCATTATATTCCTCAAAAGTCAGTTAAAGGACAGGCTCTTGCTGATTTTCTAGCAGCTCATGCAGTCCCAGAAGATTCTAAATTATATGATGAGATTCCCGATGAAGTTCTGGATTCAAATATAGTTTTTGAAGAAGTTCCTACCTGGCGTCTATTCTTTGATGGAGCATCTAGAATAGGTCCTAACGGCAATATTGTCGCCGGAGTTGGAATTGTTCTTGTATCCCCAGAGGGATTAACTATTCAGAGGGCTTATTCTCTAGATCAATCATGTTCAAATAATGTTGCAGAATACAATGCGTTGCTCATTGGTCTTCAACTCGCTAAACATCTGGATGTTCAATATTTAGAAGTTTATGGAGACTCTAAGCTTATCATCAATCAGATCAGAGGAACGTATGAAGTTCGTCATCAAGATTTGATACCTTATCATCGAATAGCACTCTCTATGGCCTCCTCCTTTGAAGGTTTCTTTATTGAACATGTTCGACGAGCCTATAATGCAGAAGCTGATGCTTTGGCTAATCTTGCTGCTGTATTAGCCATACCAATCAGACGTCAGCAAGTGATAGTGGTTTATAACCGAGAACTATTCTGCGTTGAAAATAATTTGGCTTTAGCTTTTCCCCATAATCCAGACGAAGATTCTCTCAACTTTGATGCTGAATTAAAGTTTGACAAATGTCCTTGTCTTCTTCCGATTCTACTATGGAATATGTCTTTTCCAACAAAATAGACACCGTAACTGAAGACTGGAGACGTCCGTTTCTGGACTTTGTGTTGTATGACATACTTCCTGATAACCCGAGTGAAGCAGCATCTATCCGGCGCCGGTCTCTCAGATTCTATTATAATCATACTACGAAGACACTATATCGTCGAGCCTATGATGGTCTTCTTCTTCGATGCATCGCTGGTGAAGAAGCACAACAGATAATCCGTGAAGCACATGATGGCGTCTGCGGAGCTCACCAGCCAGGTCCAAAACTTCAAGATCGTATCCGACGTATGGGTTATTATTGGCCCACGATGGTAGCTGATACTATTCAATATGCTCGGAAATATAAAGCCTGTCAAATTCATGCAGACTTTATCCATCAACCATCGGAGTTCTTACACCCAACAGCGGCATCATGGCCTTTTGAAGCTTGGGACATGGACGTCATCGGTCCTATCAATCCACCATCATCAAAAGGACATCGGTTTATTCTAGCAATAACTGATTACTTTTCTAAATGGGCTGAAGCAATCCCATTATCTGAAGTCAAGACTTCTAATGTTATCAACTTTGTCAAACATCATGTCATCTATCGATTTGGTGTTCCTCGGCGTATTATCCATGATAATGGACCACAGTTCGTCAGCCAGAAATTTACTCGATTCTGTGATGATCATCGGATTAATAATCTGGCTTCTACAGCATATAATCCAGTAGCCAATGGACTAGCAGAGGCTTTCAACAAAACAATCATCAAACTCTTGAAAAAGTTCGTTTCTTCCAATAAACGTAACTGGAGTGAGAAGCTTGGTGAATGTTTATGGGCTTATCGCACCACAGTTCGCAATGCGACCGGATGTACACCTTTCTCTTTGGTATATGGGTGTGAAGCTGTTCTTCCCCTCGAGATACAAATTCCTTCTTTGAGAGTTGCAATCTCCAATGAATTTACGACAGAGAATAATGATCGACTTCGACTTCAAGAGTTGGAAGCTCTAGATGAAAAACGATTGTATGCGCAACAAAATATCGAGCTATATCAAGCCCGAATCTCAAAAGCTTTTAATCGGAAAGTCAAAGTCAGAACATATCAAAAGGGAGAATTGGTCCTTACTGTCAAACGTCCGATGACCATGACACATATGAGCAAAGGCAAATTTGACGCGAAATGGGAAGGCCCATTCGTAGTAAACAAAGTCTTCTCTAATGGAGCATATCAGCTTGCCTCTATGGACGGGAAAGTCACGATGATGCCTATCAATGGCAAATTCTTAAAGAAATATTATGTATAAATAATATTTTCATTACTCCCCAGCAAGTGTAAAATCAAAATTTTATTCTTCTCTACAAAAGCTATTTCGATGTCATTATCCCCAGCGGAAACTGATATTCTACCATGTATCATTTTCCCAGAGAATTTGATATTTTGTCTTATTAGATTCCCAGTGGATTTAATAAAGATCTTGTATAGAAAATCATGTCCATATCACCTCTGAATTTTCTATCTCAGTATGTACCATATTCTATGAAAATGATATCTTGTCCTTTTGATTTCTGGGTCTAAAGATCAGTGAATAAAGGCAAAATAATATAAAGCATGAAGGATACATCATAAACAAAGTTTCCTTAAACAGAGTTTATTTGAGACAAATTCTTCAAGAAGTACATCATCATGGAAGATCACTGGTATCCCTTTCGTACTTGGGACGAGGACCACATACATAATTAGCAAAAGAATTGAATACATCATTTCCTGACCGCACCAAGAACTGACAGGCAGCCAGCCTCATTGCTTCTTCTTCTTCGGTTTTTCCTTGTTCGACCAGGAAATCCAAGATATCTTTCGGCAGCTTGGGAGCAGACGAGCTTTCGCCCGTCTCCTTCTTTTGTGGAGTCGAGTGCTCTTTAGCATTTTCATCGACTTTGGAGACGACTTCGGTTTTCTTCGTGTTCTCTTCGGAAGACATTTTGAATAAAGGAGAATAATGTGTGATCCTTCTACTCAAAGAGATGCTCTATTTATAGGCATATATTTGCCAGAATTAAAGGAACGTGTCTTTTCCCGATATTCATTCATTAATACTTGACGGTTCATCCGTACATTTATTATATTCATCCGATGGTTCGTCTGTTCATAATCTTCTATCGATTGGAATTCGTTATCTTTCACATTTTCATAACCTTTGACCTCTGTATAAATACAAATCTGACTTTCTTTTTTGAGTCTTTACATCCTATCACGTCCATATTACCTCTGATGGTATTGTACACTCTAAAAAAAAAAGAAATCAAGATTTCTATTTATCATGTTCTTTTTACATCTAGAGAGATACAAAATCACTTCAGATAAAGAAGATTTATCATTTCCATTATCATATTTTCATAAAAAGTCTATTACATTTCTTAGACTTTCCTACAAATCATAATGGAAATCTATTACAAATCTTGGATTTTCATTTTACACCACAACGATAACCTAATAGAGATCTATCTTCTTCTTTGGATCTTCTCCGTCGGACCTTCTCCGTCAGGTTCGTTGTTGGTTGCAATTCCTGACTATCTGGGTCTCAGTCACGACCAGATCAGCAGGAATCAAACTCTGGTCTTCTCTCTCAGACGAGAGGAGAACCACAGAGTATGGCAGCTCGACGGCGTGTTGTTGCCAATACAGCTCGTGGAGGAACGGCGGCACCTCAAGCAGATAGGAATGTATCCAAACCTTGGGATACAATTCCTAGTTCTGCCGTGAAAGGAACTCTACTACCCGATTTCTCGGGGTAGAGTTGACTCCACCATCCAACTCTCGTGTATAAAGGCTCTTCCTACCATCTGAGGAAGACCCTTCTATCTCACGAAGAGTTCTGAGTTGTCTGATATACGCGTCAAAAGCGTATGAGCTCCCTGATGTAGATGTCAGAAGAACATTGTCCACAGCATCCATATCACCAATGCCAGTTCTGAAGAAGGTTTTCAGCCAAAATTCTGCAAGAAACAGTAAAGAAAAATCAGTTAACAGAAACTGGCCAAGCAAAGACAGATGCATTCTGTTCATTTCGGGAAGATGAATTTGTCCTTAGCAAACAAAAATTTCGATGCGTGTATATTGAACTTACCGCTGAGTTTGCTGCTAAGGATTGACAGATCCATGTCTGGTAGCGTGCACAGAGATTTGACATCAGACAACATGGCTTTCCTATTTCCTTCTCATAGAAAATTCATTCTCAGAAGAGAGGAAGAAGAATGGGAAGATGAGTTTGCGTGGAGTTCATCTATCTATTTAAAGTATGGAGCATGAACCTATTCTTGGAAAGGATCCGCATGAATAGCGCTCGTAAACGTGGAATGAATGACACGTGTACTTTGGAAACCAGCACAGCCTTGGAAATATTCAAAGAGTGCTTTCCAAAACGTTGGAAGATAGCGTAACTTACGGACTATTTATTGGTGCACGCTATTCATTGGCGTACGTTATTTGGCGTAATTCACAACGTTAAAGGACAGCGTAATTTATAGCGTAACATACACTGACATACGCTATTCAGCAGAATTCACAAAACATTGGAAAATAGCGTAATATACGCTATTTTCATTGACATACGCTATCTAGCGTAACTTACAACTTGGAAGACGGCGTATTCTACAGTTATTCATCGATACACGTTGGTTTTCAACACAGATTTGGACTAAACAGAAGATTCTTGAATATCCATTTTTCATTAAGGCACTGATGGCCTTACAAAAAAGAAGGGGAGGAAAAGGAAAGGAGTGCAATAAAGTCATGCTCTATTTTCCAGAGCGACTAAGCTTGACACCTAACTCTTCTACGCTTTGGACCCCCATGCGGTGTAACAGAGCAACGAATATTTTACGCTTCTCTGCAAGGCTCTGCCCATCAGAAGAAGAGGAGCCGTCCAGACCAAAGTAGCCCAAGAAATTCTTGGCTAAATGCATAGGGTCGTCCTTGAGCTCGATGACGACAGGTTCGGGTTCTTGGCCCCCAAAAGTGGGGTCACCATGGGAACAGAATCCCAACTTACGTGCTTCTTCTTCAGCAGCTTCTTTTGGAGTCATGGTTTCAAAAGATGAAAGTTAAAAATTGAATTCTCTCGGTTTATATAATAGAGCTTGCTGGCTGTTCATATTCTTCCATCAGATTCAATCAATCTCGAAAAATAAAGAGTCATCATGACATTTAATGAACTAATGCCAACGTGTCAGGACTCATTCCCACTTTCTGTTCAAAGTAATTTCGAACTTTTGAAACTCATAAAGTTCGAAAACTTTGAAGGGGGTCTTGTAGGATGTGGAAAATTATGACACGCTGTCATTTTCATCCATACGCTTAAAGACAGATGTCAGTTGAAGCCATACGCTCAATTCAGAGTTGTACGCTCATTCAAAAGCCATACGCTCAGTAAATATTTTATTATTTACTGAAGTGACAGCACAGCATATGTTTAAATGAGGAATGAATCTGACACTTCATCTTTCGTGCAAAGACAGCTGTCACGAGAAAAGTAACCGTCGTATAGGTTTTCGAAGAATCGGTTTTGTCTTTTACGAGGACAACTCAGCAGCCTTCATAAATACAAAAGCCATCATTACTGTCAGTTTTGACAGTCTGTCAGCCGTCAAATCCGCAGTCACGACGCTCGAGAAGATTTTGTCAGTTATGGGAAGATATGGTGTACCAAAGAAGATTGATGATAGCCACGTGGCCACTTCTCCAGTGAGCGTATCGACCTCACATGACTCCTTCTTCACAAAGTTAAGTGAGCGTATGGACCTCACATGATTCCTTGCTAAACAAGCGAGCGTATGACCTCACATGACTCCTTGCCCATAAAGTGAGCGTATGGATTTCCTATGGCACTACGCTGTCCAAGTCAGCGTATAACTCTCCTTCAATGAGGCAGCGTATTACAGCAACCATATCCAGGATTACAGTCAACACACGTTCTCACGTGTCCTGTACCACTTATCCACTTCTCTAGAAGTTATGCAACGTGGCATCCAGGCCATCAATCTCTCCTGAACATGCTCCACTACTTTCAACCGCACGCTAATGTGTCTCCATCAAAATTTGCCACGCGTCCCTGCAGTTATGCACACGTCAAGTAACTACCTGAGCGTATGCTTAAGGACAGTTATCCTGAACTCTATAAAAAAGAGTTTCTTCATCTTCATCAGAGACTACAGGTCATTTTCAGAGAGAACAGAGAGATTGCCCAGTTGCTGTCCAAGTTCTTCAAAGTTCGAGTCTTCTTCATCGCATCGTCCAAGGGATAAAGTAATCGTCTTCTAGATTAGATTCCTACAGTTGTAATTTTCTCAGATACAAAATAAATAAAGTGAATTTATTTATGGAAAATACTGAGTCGGAAGCGACGGTCCTCTAGATGGTGGTCCGGTACCTGGTACCCTGGCTACTGGGCAGTCCCGAAGCTGATGGGCAATAGATCCATAAGCTAAACACTGCCCCAACCTCTTTCTACAGACGAAAGAGTCATGGCCTGGCCTCCTACAGAATGAACACACAGCTCCCTTCTGCTGTCGGGGTCCTGGGGCTCTAATTGGCGGGGTTGGGTGATGTGGTGTGGGAGGATGGTATGCCTGCTGGTGCTGCGCCGGTGCTCTCGGTTGGAAAGCCTGATGCTTGGAAGGTCCTTCGAGGTGTACAGAAGCCGACCTCTTGCAAGACTGAAGACGCTTCTCTATGCTCCGGGCCAACTCTAGGCTCTGTTAGTAGTCAGTCGTACCATTCGCTACTATGAGGATGCCGATGTCTGGAACTAGACCATGAAAAAACCTACGCGTCATCTCCTCTGGGTCTACAACTAGACTAGGAGCAAAATGGCTCAAACGA
>JANAVB010039216.1:4096214-4218933 GCA_029216955.1 Iris pallida
CTTAGTGTAATTAGTTGTGACCTTTGAGCATGATGGACATCTTCCATGGTGGCCTTGTATAATGTATTATATGTGTTCGTATGTACTCTGGGCTTTAAGCACGATCTTAACATGACATGTATACTCCTCGATAACTCTTTTGGTGGCCCGTCGTGGCGCACCCTTGACCAGTGAATCCTTGGCATACAAGTACACTTAGCACGAGCACGGACATGATAAACATGAATACGACATGTCAATATGGCTTAACATGATGACTCTAATAGTGGCCCGTTGAGGCGCACTCTTGACAAGCCCCTTGACATGATAACTCTAACAGTGGCCCATCGTGGCGCACTCTTGACAAGAAACAAGTAACTCTCGTCTTGACACCGTGGATGACTTGTTTTGATTGTGTCTGTACAAACTATATGTCCTGTCTTGCATCATGTCTAGGACATGAATTCTGATTTCTACGGTCATGAATTCATACTGAATCTGACTAAGTTAATGACTAGTTCGATCATGTAGATCATAAAAGAATTTCCAGACACAGACAATCTCGTTATCTGGGCGCCTCAAGTAGACTTGTAGCCTGCCGACGAGTAGGGCACATTTTCAGCACACTGTCATGTGTTGCACCATAAAGTCACCTAATCAACTCTCTCAACCTGCAGAAGGATAACTGGATAGTCTGCAGGGCTTGTGACTGCTGGAACCTCTCATTGCATCTTATAGTAACTAGGCTTGTGATAACCCTAGTTAGTTAAAGTATCAAGCCGTACTCATTGCTTGGCCGTGATTGATGGATGGAGTCCAGTCTAGTCTTGTCTAGACAGTGTCAGTCTATGATTACTCCGGTACATTACTGTTATGCTTTACTCTTGTCGATAAATGATTGGAGACTAAGCTCTATTCAGGTGAAGGGTTACAACCCCGGTCCTTATTTGGTTTACGGGTTGTAAGTTGGTTACCGGAATAGTCCTTTAATTATCTTATCGTTTATCACCATGTCTTCTCTAACTCATGTCTTTCGTTATCATTTATGTCTCATATGCTAATATGCTGGTTTTAGTTCTTAAGTGAAGCCTCCCTTGTAGCACTTGCTTTTCTGGGTTCTGATCTAGCTGGTTTTGTATGGCCAAATTTTGGAGTAGCACCCGAGGATCTACATGTCTTCCAGCCAGATGGTGAACACCAGGCGTAACCCTGGCAACGAGTGGGTTTTCTTCTTTGTTCCCCGCTCTATTGTAAATTATTCTTTTGAGGCGTTTAGCCGCCGAGCAAGTGCTAGCTCGTGTTGAAACTTACTTTTGTCTACCTAAGGGCTGTAACATGATTGACAAATCCTATAGTTGATCATGTATGACTTAAACTCTTGCTAGTCTTCACAATTTGTATGACTAGCTTCATGATCATCTGAATATGTAATATTTGGTATGCCTTACCTTGTATGTCTGATGATCTGATATCTTGTAACATTTACTTGCTTGCTTGAGATTGAGACACTAGGCTTGTTCTTGACCATAAGAGACTGTTGGCTTGTAGTTAAACCCTTATGCAACTAGACAGCCGTGACCGTATATCGAGGTGGGTTACACTTCAATGTACGTAGCTGGCTGTGTCTGTCCCCCGCTCTCCAGTATTCTGGTTCTGGGACGTGACACAACTTCTTCTTGTTGTTGTCCTCTCGGTGTCCTTCCCTTTATTAGCTAGTGACCGCTTGTCGTTGCTCTCTCTCACTTAATTGTCAAGCGACTTATTATTGTTGTTATCCTCTCCGAATCAGAAGCAAACAACGAGCGACAATTGTCATTGCTATCCAGAATGTTATTGCGTTCATGGCTAGTGAAGATAGTGTTAAGTCACCATTTTCTACAATTATAGTACAATCAGACAACTCAAAATTTTATATTAGTATGTTGCTTGATGAGAAAACTACGATTTGTGGGCTCCCCTCATTCAAATCCATATCGCTGGAAGAAAGAAGATGGAATATCTTTGTGGGTATATCAAAGACTCTACACGAAAATGACCAAAAGAAGATAAAATATCTTTCTGGGTCTATCAAAGACCCTACACGAGAATGATCAAAAGAAGATGGAATATCTTTGTGGGTCCATCAAAGACTCTACACGAGAATGATCCCAAGTGATGATCGGTTCTCTGAAGATCAAAAAAAATTAAAAGTTGACTGCTTTCATCAATCAAGTCTGAGATTATGAAGCGGTACATTCCTCTCCCTACTTCAAAATAAATTTGGTCCACTTCAAGATGACATTTTTGATGAAAATTATGAAGTTCAAATATACAACTTATATCAGAAAGTTTCCCGTTTTCGATATAATTGTTGACTTTGGCAACCTTCTTCGGAGAAATAACTGAAATCTTTCAAGAGTTTGACCATTTTGACAAAGTGACTATCGAGTGTGAAAATGATATTAGAATTCACAAGAAATCGATCAAGAGGCAGAAGGTGTATGTAAAACCCCTAAATTTTTACCATATTTTAAGTACTGATTTTTTTTGTATTTATACGTCGCATAGTCGTATTGTATGTCGCGCGGGAATTTACGTTTTTCGTATTTACTCGTCGAGTGCGAATATGTGCAAGGTACATATTTTAGAAAAATGGTTTTTGATTTTATTATCGGTGATGGTTTCAAAATAATATGTATAATAATCATTTTTATTAAAAGTTGTGAAGAATATCTATCGAGGTTGCAAAAACTTATTATTTTAGTTATTTATAAAATGCTATCTTATTTAATAATGGTAATTTAGAAACTAGATTTATGTGAATATTTTACTCGTGTAAAGCACACGAAAATTATTTCATGTATATTTTCAAAATTTATTTTTATTAATTATAATAAATTATTTAGCAATAAGGTAAATATTTGAATATTTATGTTTACTTTCGAAATTTTTTTATCTAAATTATTAAAAATGTAGTTTGAAATTATTTCCTATTAATACTTAAAGAATTATTATGAATTTTTGAAATTTATTATTATTATAATTTTATTTTTCATAAAAATATTTCTGATTGATATTTAGATTAATTATTATGATTTGAATTTATTTTATGGATTCTATTTTTAATGTAAAGATAGATATACCTAGATTTAAATTTGATTCGGATTTGGATTGAATTCGCTTTAAATCTATTTAAATTAATATGGTATTATCTATTGGGGTTTTAAATCAATTCTAATCCTTATCCAACTGAAATTTTCCACATCCTATAAATAGGCAGGTACTCCTCCATAAATTCCAATCATCCTCAAATTTTTCCACCCACGTGAGTGCATCGTGTCCATGTTTCCCGTCCAATTCTTATTCTATTTTTTTTTACAAATATATTATCCACCTCTCCGTGTCGACAGACCCGACACAATCAAATACCTAACCCTAAACCTATCCTAACCGAGGGTGCGGTGACACCACAAGGAGCTAATGGTGGAAATTTTCAGTAGAGATTTGCAGTAGTAGCATAGATAGACCTATTTTTAAATTGAATTTTTTTAATTAAATTTCTGTCATAGCAATTAATTCAAGACTTTTTCATTCTAATAGATCATGGTTTCATTTAAATTTCGAGGACGAAATTTGTTTAAGGGGGGTAGAGTTGTCAACCCCTTGATCAAATTTTTTCTCCTAATTTTTTTTTCATTATTATTTATCATTTTCTTTATTGTCCAATATATATAATTGTCATAATATGTATAAATACATATAGTGTATTACTTAATATATATACAAAGGGACCCAGGAGTAAATAGAGTATACACTAGGGGCCTTAGTGCAAAACTCACTTACTCAAATTCTTTAAAGCCGAACACATAACCTGCTGATTTAAATTCTAGTTTGATTTCGAATCAAACATGGATAGGATCAATGAAGTTCTCTTTATCTCCTCAAGATCTTGATCGAGCATTAGAGCCTATATATAGGAGGGGTTGTGGCCGATCATTCGGGAAAACCCTAGAAATCAATTGACCTCTCTGGTCGCAAGGACAGCAAGGAAGAGGAGCAGTCAGCCTCGAATTCGACCAGGAAGAATCGAAGGAGGAGGCGAGTATCGACTATATAGGTACGACCATCTGTCCTTGAACCCCTGGTCCTGTTTTGTAGTTCAAGTGTTTGAATAAATGCATGTTAAAACCTGTCACCAGTATTAGGAACCCCTGTACAAAAACCAGAGCAGTTGCAATATGTAATGGTGTAAAGGAAATTATATAGGATGTTTAATTGATCTGGTGACCTTGCAAACTTCAAGTGCAAGGCACACTTTGTTTAAACCCCATTGGTACCTGCTCAGTTCTGACAGTAGATCTTTTACTGAATTTGGATCCCTAATTGGGATTCTTGTGCATATGCTGACTTGGGCTTTCCCGATTAAGTTTCATGATGCCATTCAGTTCGTGCTGGTTTCCTTGTTGCCTCTTTTATTATTGGTGATCATTTGGTGGAGTTCTTCTAACCAGTTTTCTTTATGTGAATCATGAAATTAGGCATCAGTCCACATAGCCTTAGAGTTAGTCCCATTTGTTCAAAGGGTTCAGTCCACCTGGGTTGAGTAGATATCAGTCCAATTTTCCCTAAAAATTAGACCATTTGATGTTGCTCCATGTATCAGTAATGTTGTAGTTCATCATGCTTCCAAGTATCAGACTTTAGATATGGCCAAGCCGTATCAGTGCTCCTTCTTCCTAATTAGGATAAATGGTACTCTGGAAATTAGAGTATCAGACATATATCTGATACAAACATAAGATAGGGATGCACAGGGAATTGTCCCACCAGTTGGCTGATGCTGTTTGGGAAGTTATCCATTATTTATTCATTCCACAGGGGTACAATCTGTATGCAATGCAGGACTAATACCCTATACCTGATGGGCAATAGAGTAACCAGAGTATGGGACTTTGATGTAGGAGCTGGTCCAGTATGAAGGAATTATAGAACGACTTACTTATTGGTAGGACCAATGTAACCTCCAGGCCCTACTACCGTCCCTATAGAGACTAGTGTACCAAATACACAAAGTATCAGACCATCTAACCCTTATGATTAATCTTGATGAGGTTCAACTCATAAATGCCCTGCACATCCCCAATTCGATTCAGCCCATTCGTGCCTCATTCTGTACTGTCCCATGCATCTATTAGTTTTGCATATGAGATTTTGGTTCAGTTATAAGGAATGCACTATGCAATAGATAGTTAAGCTTTTTAATGCTTATTTTGTCTGTACATACATTCTTCAGGTAGATTCTACTTGAATGTGAAGTTGTTGTTTTGATCAATTATATTTGAAGGATGTAACGGATATAAGTTGCATTGTGTGATATTGAAAGTACAGAGCACAAAAACTAATTTCCATTCTATTGCATCGCATAGGAATCTTTTGCCATTTTAAACTTAGATAATGTAACTAACTGGTTGGTGACTAATGGAATTTGTGAACTCCCTTTACGTCCCTGACCTCCCTTCTTACGTGTATGGATAAAGGTTGGAGTTCTGTTACTTCCTACTCATTTTCTTAAAGTTTTCAAGCCATGGGGTGAGACTGATAATCTACATCAGTTTTCTGTTGGTCTTTTCAATACAGAAATGAAATGACCAACACTAGGCGGTTTCAACCGTGCTTCAGACCATGACCTACCCAATTCTGAAATACCTTGTCTGCTATCAACTTCAAAGTTTTCTTTGTCTTGTATGTACAAACTTTACCTTTCCAAACTCCGACTCTCTTTTGCACTGTTTACAATGTTATATATGCGAGGAACCCATCTATGCTGCGTGTATTAGGATTGATGAGAACATATGTCAATATGTACTCAGTAATACAACAATTTTCGTAAATTAGGATATAATACTACAGGGCTACTACAATAAACAATTGGGCCACTGTTTTCCTATGTACTTGGGAAGGCTACAGGCAAGAGGCAGCTGTTGGTTCAGTAAATGCATGAACTTAAGACCAGATTAACCCATATACATGTATAGTGTCTTGAGTAACAGGTAGCAATAAACAAGCAAGATGAGCACCAAATACATATGCCTATATGGTAGTACCAAGCAGGTACTCATAAGGCTGTATAAGAATGATGCTGAGATGCCTTATTTTTCAGTTAGAAGATTTTACTCTGTAACTATTTTTCCCAAGAAGGCTAGTATAGCAGACATAGCAAAGGGACACAACTAAGCACTATTTTGCCTCTACTGTTGAGGATATACATTTATCTTTGTTTAGGCTGCAGGACCAAAGGTAGTAGTTAGAAATACCAAGTATCACTTGATACTTCTAATGGCAGTATGCAGGGGAAACAACACACTCCTATGTGTGTATATAGGAAATGGTGTATCAGTAATAGGTGTAAGGGAGTATGGGTGGTGCCCCAATATGGAACAGGTCACCCTGGAGTGTATCCTGGTTATACATATTGTAAAGATGCATGCATATATAGGTAGCTTAGTTGGTAGATATTTAAGAATACGTATATACATAGATGAATGGGATACCATGGTAATTGAGACATAGAGCCTAAGTAATAAGAAGTATGAAAGGATGGTGTTTCCTAGATGTCTATAGAGCTAAGGAAACCATGATAACTTAGAGTTACCCTAGAGACTTAATACGCAAATAGTTAGTACAGTTGTTGTATTTTTACTTATTGACATGATGAACTCTAAAAACAGGATATTTGGACCGAGATACGGACTTGGCCCGTGCCAACAGCTCAGGACCTAAGGCAAGTATACCTTGCCTTTCTACACAGCTTTATTTACATGCACTGTCTTTTATTATTATCCAGTTTTCATCATATTATTGCCATGTATCTTTCATACCCTGTTTTTATGCTTGTATCATTGCTATATAGACAGTGTTCACTGTTAGCCTTGTATCTTATTGGACGTATTCATTGAGCCTTGATCGAGTCGTATCGTGAGTCGTGAATCGAACTGATGTTTCTTCCGTGTCTTGAACCTTGAAGCTAACCTGCGAGTCCACGATAGGGACGAGGGTTAGTAGTTATTGGTCCACACCTGCGAGTCCACACTAGGGACGAGGGTGATTCTAGCCTGCGAGTCCACATTAGGGACGAGGGTTAGTAGTAGATGCTAGCCTGCGAGTCCACACTAGGGACGAGGGTTAGTGGTATAAGGTTTACGCTTGCGAGTCCACACTAGGGACGAGGGTGATGCTAGCCTACGAGTCCATACTAGGGACAAGGGTTAGTAGTAGAGGCTAGCCCGCGAGTCCACACTAGGGACGAGGGTTAGTAGTAGAGGCTAGCCCGCGAGTCCACACTAGGGACGAGGGTTAGTAGTTCAAACCTGCGAGTCTACGCTAGGGACGAGGGTTTGAGTATTCGTTTCGATTATCAGTTGACATCTTGACATGAGTTCTCTAGTCCTTGTTCAGCAGTTCATTTATATATAGACAGTGTACAAATTCGTGCTTATTTATTGCACCATTTTACTTGTTTATTCTGTAATTTTTCCATGCATAATAAACTGTTAGAAAGGCTAGTTTTTATGTATCTTGCTAGTCCTCTGAGGACATGATGATCTCTTCAGGTTAGCCGAGTTTGAGCCAGGAGCAGTCGAGTGGATTTGAGTTAGCATCAGAGCGCAGTGCTTGCAGTTGAGGTGGTCTAGAGTAGCAGTTTTATCCAGTTAGTTACTTCATGTATTACTCTATTTTTTTCGTCTATTGGTAGTGGATTTGTGTCCAGCGGACGTGACATTGATATTCAGTTTATTCATAATTATTCAGTTTCATGACTTTCCATTGATCTTGACTGTGACTCGATTATTTCTGTGGATGAGATATAGTTACCATGTGTTTCTAGTTTGCCGTGACTTGTATTTAGACAGCGTACTACCGCCGACTCTGCGGCGTAGGCTGGGCTTGGACACGTTTCGTATCCGAAAAGCGGGTACGGGTCGTGACAACAGACCCGACACAATCAAATACCTAACCCCTAAACCTATCCTAACCGACGACAGCCTCCCGGTGATGCCATAACCAACTCCACAGCCAGCATCTTCTCCGACCCCTTGTTCTTCGACCACAACCGCCGCACCTCCACCGGTGCCACTTCCATCACCACCCCGCCACCCCCGCTGCCATCAACACCGATAGCCCCATCGTCACCACCGTTAGCAACACCACCATAGCCAGCCCCCGGCCGCAACCCCATTTCCGCTCTGTCTCTCGCCAAAACCACCACCATCACCATCATCCCCGCCTATACACTATCGGCCACTCCGACCAACAAACACCACTACCACCACCACAGTCCCGACATCGCCCCCACACCTCTACCACCGCTGTCACCATCACCGGTGCCAATGCCGGCGACCGGCCACCCTCTCGCCAGGACACCGTCATCCAAACCCAAAAACCACCACACAATAGGGGGAAAGAAATTGCTCACCTCCTTCTCCCTCCGCCTGCGCTGAGCCGCGCCACCCCACAAGCTCCGTCTCAACCGCTCCGTCGCGCGGGAACTCCGTTGCCCAGTCCCGGCATCCCGACTCTGACGCTGGCCTCCGCGCAGCGTCCACCGGCGCCCGCACATGTCCCCGAACCTCCGCCGACCTAGGGTCAGCGCCGCCCGACCGGCCAAGCTCCTTCGCGTCCCACGCCGTCACCATCACGGCCGCGGTCGCGGTCTTCCTCCTCGCCGGAGCCGTCGTGCGTCGGTGAACTCATCCGCCGCACCGCCTTGAGACCTCGATCCGCCACCGCGCCTCTCCGTCGGAGTTCCGACCGCCTCTCCGCCCCTCGATCTTCTCCTCCGCCTGACTCCTCATGGCCACCCCCTCCGCTCGATTCCTCCTTCCTTTCCCTTCTCACTCTCTCTCTCTCCCACTTCCTCATCTCTGCTTCTTTTTTCACCTTATGTTTTATATTTTTCTTTTCGCTTTTAATAATTCCACTCCTCTTTTAAACGAAGACCAGGTTACATATTTTATCCTTATGTTTTGATATTTTTTTAATTATTTATTTTAATAATAATAATATTATTATTATTATTATTATTATCTGTTCTTTGGGTGTATGAGAAAAACTGTAGTAACAATGAAAAATTTATTTTTACTATTTGGACTAAGCCTTTGGTTGTAGGGGCCAAATGGGCTTTTCCACAAATATGTGATTATTTAGTTTTTGGCTTTATAAATTACCTTCAGATAATTATGAGTTTGGACCATATATGTCTCAAACCAAGAAATTTTAGCTTAATTATATAAATATATTTTTATTTATAAATAAAAATATTTGAGAAATTATATATGAATGTTTTTGGGGCTTCATACATACATATATATATATTTATATTTATATATATATATATATATATATATATATATATATATATATATATATATATATATATATATATATATCTTACGTGGGTTAATCCTATATACGGGATTATGTATACTCTACCTTTGGTCTCGATTGTTTAAATGGATTGTGAAGATATATAATTGTAGTATTTTCTATATATATATATATATATATATATATATATATATATATATATATATATATATATATATATATATATATATATATATATATATATATATATATATATATATATACAGTTTTGGCCAAGACCAATTATGTTTGAGAAAAAAAGTTATAATTTTCTAGAAATATTTTATATTTACCTAATAATATTTTAAATAGATAAAAATATAGTTTTATCTAGAAAAATCTACTTTTACAACTTAGAGCTTTGTCTAAAACGGTTTTGTTATTTTTCAAAGCATTAATCAAATATTATTTTTGTTTAAGCTAAAAGGGATATATTTTCAAGTATTATAAATAGTTTTTCTAAAAACATATGTATTATTTGTCAAACTTCCTTCGATTATCCCTCAGTCCATGACTAAGCCCATTATTCATATTCCCTCGCCAAATTCTACGCGTCCCCTAGCATCCCTAGCTAATTCGTCCATCATGGACCCAATGGAATAGTCCTTGTCACCATCAGAGGCCGTCTTGCGTAGTTGTATCACCGAAGCCATATGTTGTGCCACCATGAGCATCGCATCACACCAGGCGTCGCTACCAGGCAAGTATACCTTACTAATTAACTGTCAAATTATTTATTTTCTGTATTATTTATTTTGTTTTATATTGTTAGTTTCTTTTGTTATAAACTGCGCGTCCAAGCCATACTTGGGTGCAAGCGACTCTATTAGTCGTTTTACTTTGGTATATGCATGTTAACTTAGTGTTAGCGGACTACCTTCTTGTTGGAGGATATCCTTATATCTCCCTTGGCCATGACACACACACTACACGGTTGGAGACATGTTGCTAGGGGCACGACTTATGGACTGGTCATCTCTAAAGTTGTGTGATGGATAGATGATCGTAACTGCTATGACTAGGGTTTTAGAGACTCAAGCAGTTACAAAACTGAACGAGCCATGGACATGACTTGAACAGTATGGAAAATATTAGGAGAGGACAGTCGCTAGTGCGTATGGGAATCCAAACAGGTAAACCACAGTCTCCGGATAGAACTGTGGCAATTTATTTGCAGATGTCCTATGACGTTTTGGACGTTACGGACGGATACAGATGACGGGATGCCAGTTACGTTGTCACTTCCCGTTCCCGGAATAAGTATTTTTTATACACATGTGTTGCTTTAATATATTTACTTTATATTTATCATGTATTGTTCTGTAATTAAACCCCTTTAATTAATTTCCTATAATTTTATTTCCGTATTTTATTTTCTGTTTTTATACTCTGCTTTAACTTTACTTTGGGTTCGGTTTGAATTGGTTTAGTTAGTTGGTTCAGCTGAACCGAAATAAACCCCCACCTACCACCACCCCTTCCATTTAAAGCCCACCGCTTTCTCTCTCTTCATTACTTCACCATTAATCTTCTTCTTCCTCATAACTCCTCCTCCACCTACTCAGCCGCCAAGGCAAGTGCCAAACTTGCTTCTTGATGGATCACCATTTCTATTGTTCTATCATCTTCCTTACTTGATCTTAAGCCTTTTTAGTACTTAGCAATTTTGATTTCCATGGTTCAATTCTTGTAGATCTAAGTTTAACGCATTTTTAAATTTCTTAGGTTTTGATCTAGTAAACTTTATTATCTTTAAGTTTTGATGGTTCCATGTTGTAGAGAATTTCGTTCTACCCCATTTTGACCTATGGAAGTTCAGATTCGGGCTTAGAATGAAGGACTTAGAGAGCTTGGAAGCAATGGTTTCCATGGTTCTGTCCTTAGAAAAAATCGGAGAAGAAGAACAGATCCTGGCCGCATGGTAGTGCTTGGCCGCATGAGTCTTCATGCGGCAAGTCATCCTAGCCGCATGGGCTTTAGTTAGCCGCATGGGCTTTAGTCAGCCGCATGGGCTTAGATAGCCGCATGAGCTTATCTGCCGCATGAGTTTTTAGCTGGCCGCATATGCACTCAGTCCTTCAGTCGCATGAGCCACGTGCCATTCTTAGCCGCATGAACGCCCATCGAATTTCCAGCCGCATAGGGCTTGCTAGCTCTCAGCCGCATGGAGTTTTCCTTGGCCGCATGGGCGCATATTACCCGTAGCCTCATGGAGTTTTCTTTGGCCGTATGGGCGCATGTTACCCGTAGCCGCATGAGAACCCCTTTAGTTTTGGTAGCATAAGTTCAGGATTATTTTTTTACGCATAAGCTCCTATTGATTTAGCCGCATGAGACCCAGCTCCTGATGGCCGTTGGGCCGTATTACATGACTGACTTGGCCGCATATGGCATGGGATCCTGATTTGATTCTGGTCGCATAAGGATCCTGACTTATCTAGCCGCATAGATGGGCATCCATGTTATTGTCATTTATTGTGCTTTTTATTATTTCTTGCCCCGAATTAACATTGATTGTTATCTTGACAAGGATTGATATCTTAATTTAAAATAATTGATTATGCGTTCCTAGTCGGAACTAAGAGACTGGCTAGTCGTCTTATTGAAATGAACGAATGAGACACGTTCATATTAACTATAAACTATTGCAATCGACTAGATAATCTCGAATATTGGCATACAGACACATGCAAGCTTCAAATTATTTATTTATTTATTTATTTAGTTATTTATTTATCTTACAAAGGAAGCATGTGTACTTTATGGTCAAGGCATGATTATTCCGTAATTAGTTTTGATTGTTGCATTACGCTATGTAAGACCTACAACCTAACCGCATGGGCATCGTTGTAGAGTTGTGCATATCGTACCCCGTATGAAAGTACTCATTTGAATGCCCATGACCCACGGCATGGGACTTTGTTCAACATAGAGACTATTAAGTTAAATAAAATAATGATTGCATGGAGAGAATGGATTCCCGAGTTCTTACATGGCAGCCCTCTTGGGACTAGTAGTGCCCGACAGGCCGGTTGGTCCCCACAGATACTGCAAATCTACCACACGGGCAGGGAGCGGTATCTGGTTATATTATTTATGGTATATTGTATATTGATGACGGGCGTCCCGCTGGGACTCGTCTAATTCATGATTGGCGCAATTGATTGATTGGGTAAACTAACCTTGCTTGCACATAGTAAGAACTGAGGAATCCTTTATTACATAATTCCAGGATAACTTGGAACTCACAATAGCAAGCCGTAGTATTTGTATGGTCGTTTAAACTGATTCGTTTGTGTACTATACCTACTCTGTTACCTAACTGAGATGATCAGAATGTCAGGACATGACGGCCCAACCTCTGTCCTTGTTTGGTTGGGAGGTTGGTTCAAAGTGTCGTGATGTTATGTGAGTCCTAGTAGATAGCAGAGATCTATTATCATATTCTCTTCTCACTGGTTTATTCCTCATATCGTGCTCCCTTGCGGTACTTGCTATTAGAGGTCTAACCTCTCTGGTTTTGCATGGCCAGATTTAGAGCCAGTCCCTGAGGATCCAGCTTACTTCTACCTCCAAGATGGTCAATACTAGAGGGATGATCGCAGGAGGTCTCGAGTGGGTTTCTTACTTCCCCGCTCGTTTTGTGAATTACTTTATACTTTGCCGTTTGGCACCAACATGTTATTCGGTTTGTCTTGTACTTACTTTTGCACAATTGTAACTAAGTCAGGCTGCAGCTGATAACAATTGTGTATACTTACTACATCATCTGGCTGTATTTTGTAAAGCTAGATATCAAGAACATTTTGACTGAGCGTTTGGGACGCCTTACTGCTTTATCTCACATGTTCTCCATTTCTGTTTCTTGTTCGAATGGTTGAGACAATAGATGTGAAGCAACCATAGGAAGACTTTAGTGTAGTATGCACCCCCTTGTCTTATTAGACAGCATTGATCGTATTATACGGTATTCATCTACCCGTAATACGTAGCTGGCTGAGTCATTTCCCCGCTCTCCAGTATTCTGGTTCTGGGGCGTGACAAGGTTTTAGTGGTGGCCCATGCAGGTCTCGATTTCAGACTTGTGGGGTGTTTTAATAGGATGTCTCAATCACACATGTTCCCCCTTGATCTCATAATTCGTTGCTTCTCAACTCCAGCTTGACATTCCAGTATCACTTGACTTCATTAATCTTTCCTGTCCAATCGTTTGATTGTTCTTTTGTCCCTTTTCTTAGGGGCACCTCGTCCGCACCTGTCAGAGCTGGACAACAACAACATGGACAGCAACATGGACAACATGACCAGGCTGGTCAGCAACAAGGGCCGGTACTAACTCAGGAGACTATCCATGAAGAAGTGATAGTGGAAGCAGCAGCTGGATCGCAGTATCCGGATGTCCCACCACCACCAACAGTTCCACCTACCCCTGCGAAAATGGACACGCCGGACCTTCTGGAGATCATGAGAGGGATGATGGCTACTCAGCAACATCAGATGTTAGCCCAGCAGTACATGCATGCTCAGTTGCAGGAGCAGAACGTACTACTCAACCAAGGGGCAAGGCCGGATTCAGGAGCATCAACCAGATTTTGCAAGTTCAACCCCGCCATTTCGAGGGCATGGAGGACGCCATCTCAGCAGATGCATGGCTTAATGATATTGAGGCTATTCTGACGACGGCTAAGGTACTGGCAGAAGAACGTGTGGATCAGGTGAAGTTGCTACTTCAGGATCTCGCACGTGATTGGTGGGAATCAGAAGAAGTAGGTGTCAGACGTCATATTGCTTGGGACGATTTCACAGCAAGATTCAAGACGAAGTACTATAGAGTTGTGGCATAGTTCGAGCTACAACAGAAGTTTATCAACCTCAAGCAGGCCGGCAAGACGGTAGATGCTTATGCAGCGGAGTTCTGCAGATTGAGTAGGTTTGCCCCAGAGATGGTAGCGACGGAGCGCCAGAGGGCGATGAGGTTCCAGCAAGGGTTTCATCTTGAGCTCTTGCAATTGATAGAGGGGAACAACTACCAGACTTTTGATGAAGTATTGACGGTAACCCGAAGACATGAGATCACCATTCAGAGGATCACGGCAAGGACTGGAGGTCAGAAGAGATCCCACAGTCAGATTGAAGGAAGAGGGGGAGCAGCGCCCCGAGCAACAGCACCATCCCTTGGCATTCGCATTCACGATATGGCAATGCGAGGGCCAGCACCACCACCCAGGCAGCAGCAGCAACAGAAGAAGAATCAGCAACCCCCAGCGGGCTGCACTTATTGTGGAAAGATAGGGCACACTAGAGATGTGTGTCGGGCATTGAACGGACTGTGTTTGATATCTGGAAATCCAGATCATCGGGTTACCACATGTCCCATGAATTCGAGGGCAAGAGGACCAGTGCAGCAGTTTCCTACTCTGCCAGCACCAGGGGCAGGCTAGTATCGAGGACCAGCGGTGGCAGTGAGACCATTGGCCCAGCGTCCGTTAATGCCGCAGGCTCAGATATTTCGGCAGCAGGGACCGCCGATGCAGCAACACCAGCATAGACCACCCCAGCATCATCAAGGCAGGGGCCAGCAGCAGCACCAGGCTAGGCCGCAGCATAGAAACCAACAAGGAGGTAGAGGGCAGGAATTCACACTGTCTTTGGAAGAGGCATTAGCATCGGGAGATGTTGTGGCAGGTAACATTCTCGTCGCCTCATATCCCGCAGTAGCATTGTTTGATTCGGGAGCATCACACTCATTTATATCTGCACAATTTGTGACACGACTAGGAATGGAGTTCGAGGCATTGCCAGGGAGGTTGAATATACTCACTGGCAATGGGCTCGTAGGAGTTAGTAGAGTTATTCTAGCATTTAGCGTTGTAGTTTGCGGGCATTCCTTACCCGCTCGGTTGATAGAATTTCCTGTTGGAAATTTTGACGTTATCTTAGGCATGGACTGGCTGAAAGACAGTCATGCGACAATAGATTGTCGTAGTGGGAGTGTATCTTTTGATATTCCAGGCATGAAGAGATTCACCTTAGTCAGATCAGAGGCAACTCAACAAGAGCAGGGAGTGATAACGGCAATGGAAGAAGTTCAAGTTCCGAAGATAGTTGAAGAGTTCCTTGATGTATTTCCCGGAGAACTTCCAGGTCTACCACCGGTTAGAGATATTGAGTTCAGTATAGAATTGGTACCTGGAACTAAACCGATATCAGATCGAGTTTACAGAATGGCGGATTCAGAACAAGTCAAGGTATATCAGCATATAGAGGAGTTGAAGGAGAAGAAGTTCATCCAAGCTAGCATATCACCATGGGCAGCACCAGTGGTACTTGTGGGGGAAGAAGGATGGATCATCCAGATTATGCATCGATTACAGGAAGCTTAACGCAGCAACAGTAAAGAACAAGTACCCACTACCAAGGATCGACGACTTGTTTGATCAGTTGAGCAAAGTTAGAGTTTTCTCCAAGATAGATCTTCGTTCAGGGTATCATCAAGTGAGGGTTCGGAAGGAGAATATTCCCAAGACAGTATTCAGGTCAAAGTATGGACATTATGAATTCTTAGTAATGCCGTTTGATTTGACCAATGCTCCAGCAATATTTATGGATTTGATGAACCGCATCTTTATGCCTTATTTAGATCAGTTTGTCGTGGTATTTTTCGACGATATTCTCGTATACTCTGCTAGTGAAGAGGAGCATGAAGACCAGCTCAGGAAAGTGTTACAGGTTCTGAGAGAGAACCAGTTGTATGCCAAGCTCAGTAAGTGTGAGTTTTGGACGGATCACATTTCATTTTTGGGTCATATCATATCAGGAGATGGAGTAGCAGTGGATCCCAAGAAGGTAGAAGCAGTAGAGAGTTGGCCAGTACCCAAGACCGTAGCTGATGTACGGAGTTTCTTGGGATTGACAGGATATTACAGAAGGTTTGTATCAGATTTTGTAAGACTTTCAGCACCCATGACCTGCTTGACACGGAACGATGTATCATTCGTCTGGTCAGCAGAATGTCAGGCATCATTTGAGAATATGAAGCAGAAGTTGATATCAGCGCCTATTCTTACATTGCCAGTTGGACCTGGAGGTTTCACAGTATATTGCGATGCGTCAGGTAAAGAGCTTGGATGTGTCCTCATGCAACATGGGAAGGTGATAGCGTATGCATCTAGGCAACTTCGGGACCACGAGAAGAATTACCCAACTCATGACTTGGAATTGGCGGCAGTAATATTTGCTTTGAAGCTATGGAGGCATTACTTATATGGTGATCGAGTAGACATGTACACAGATCATAAAAGTCTGAAGTACATCTTTACTCAGAAGGAGCTGAACATGAGACAGAGAAGATAGTTAGAGCTGATCAAGGATTTTGACGTGGAGCTTCAGTATCATCCAGGCAAGGCTAATGTGGTAGCAGACGCTCTCAGCAGAAGAGGCGGCGCATTTATGTTGACAACACAGAAGCATATCTTAGAAGACCTTCAGGAGATGGGCATAGAAGTTATACTTCCTAGTGATGTAGGAGTTCTGGCAAGTCTACAAGTTTTATCTGACTTGGTAGACAGGATCAAGGTAGCTCAGGCACAGGACCCAAGGATTCAGAAGCTTAGGGCAGAGTGTGAGTCAGGGTTCAGAAAGGAGATACAAATCCATGAAGACGGTACGCTTAGGTTTGGATCACGTCTATGTGTACCTAGTGGAGATATCAGACAAAAAGTTATGGCAGAAGCTCACAGTTCTCAGTATTCTATACATCCTGGAGGGACCAAGATGTACCAAGATATCAAGCAGCACTTCTGGTAGAACGGGATGAAGAGGGAGATAGCTAGGTTTGTTTCCCGCTGTTTGATTTGTCAGCAAGTAAAGGTAGAGCAACAGAGGCCAGCTGGATTATTGCAACCGTTTCCTATCCCGAAATAGAAATAGGAACATATCACAATAGACTTTGTGACCTGTTTACCAAGTTCACCAAGTGGTAAAGATGCTATTTGGGTGATAGTGGATCGACTTACAAAGGTAGCACACTTTCTTCCTTTCAGAGTAGGGCAATCTGTAATACCCAGATCTCGTATTACGTATTTGGAATACATATACGTAATTTGACCCGTATTGCATGTCTTCCTGCTTGATTTATTCTGACATTTCATTGATTGGTTTATTCTTGGGTTGGTTCGGCTTGGCTAGGTTTGCTTGGTTCATCATGAACCAAGGGTGAACCCTCCTACCTACCACCACCCTCTTTACTTATAACCCCTTCCTTTTCTCTCTCATCATTATTTTCTTCTTCATTTACTCTCCACCACTACTTCTTCAACCACCAGGAGGGAGAGAGAGAGCTTAGGCAAGTGCAAACTTGCTTCATGATGGATCTCAAGTTTTATTGTTCCATTCTCTTTCATACTTGATTCTAAGATACTTTAGAACTTGGCATTTTCCATTTTGATGGTTATATTTTTGTAGATCTAAGTTTTAAGTTCCTTCTTGTTTAGTTTTTCTTGGTTTTGATCTCTAAAAACTTGGTATTTCCAAAAACTAATGGTTCTATGTTGTAGAGAATTCAATTTCCTTCAGTTTTGGCTTTTGTTTCGCTTGATTTCGACTCCGGATGAGGAAGTTATGGCCATGGCAAGTTTTTAGAACTTTCATGGCTGAACTTGCTGTTTGGGGACGACGAACCCCATGCGCCGGGAGGCCATGCGCCAGGAGGCCATGCGCCGATTCGTGCAGGAATCTCATGCGCCGATTGCGCAGAAATCTCATGCGCCGATTCGTACAGGAATCCCATGCGCCGATTCGTGCAGGAATCCCATGCGCCGATTCGTGCAGGAATCTCACGCGCCGATTCGTGCAGAAATCCCATGCGCCGATTCGTGCAGAAATCCCATGTGTCGATTGTGCAGGAATCTCATGCGCCGATTTGTGCAGGAATCTCATGCGCCGATTCGTACAGGAATCCCATGCGCCGATTGTGCAGGAATCTCATGCGCCGATTTGTGCAGAAATCTCATGCGCCGATTTGTGCAGGAATATCATGCGCCGATTCGTGCAGGAATCTCATGCGCCGATTGTGCATGAATTCCATGCGCCAGAATTGTCCTATTTCGCTGTTTTTGCCTGTTTAAGTTGTTTTGTAGCTAGAATCTTGAAAAAACTCAAAACATGAAAGTTGCAGATCTTTTTCTTGGCTTCAAGAATATGTCACTAGTTGTTTTATGCAAGTTTCTCTCATTCATGATAATGTAAGGATAGAACACGATAGTGGCCTATTAAGGCGCACTCTTGACAAGTACCAAGTGGACATGACATGACCTGATAGTGGCCCGCCGTGGCGCACTCCTGACAAGTATACCTAACATGATATACCTCGGATTGCTGTTGCGACGGCTAACCTGACATGACATGACTTAATAAGTATAAACAACCTGGACACCGTGGACGATTGTGCTTGTGTAATAAACCAGTCTTGTCTTGCATCATGCTTAGGATGGGACCCCTGAGTACCACGGTCAGGAGTACCTACTGAAATGGACTAAGGCTAATAAATAGATTAACACAGTAGTCATGAAGAGATTTCTCAGCTACAGGCAATCCCGTTATCTGGGCGCCCCACTTGGGATCTGTAGCCTGCTGTTGAGTAGGGCATATTTTCAGCACACTGTCATGTGTTGCACCTTCTAAGTCACCTAAGGGTACATGTGTTTCCTGGACGATATACCCACTTGAATTCAACTCTAAATGCGTCCGGATAGCCTGGATGGTCTGCAGGGCTTGTGGCTGTAGAATAATCTCACTGCATCTTGCTAGTAATTAGGCATGTGATAATCCTAGTTAGTTAAACTATCAAGCCGTACTCTTTGCTTGGCCGTGATTGATTGGATGGAATCTAGTCCAGCCTTGTCTCGTCCCGATCATGTATAAGGTTATGACATGACATGATTACTTGTGATTGCTTTTTAACAATAAAGATCAGGGGACCAGTTCTGTTCAGGCGAAGGGTTACAACCCCGGTCCTTGTTTGGTTTACGGGTTGTAACCTGGCCTCCGGAGCAGTTCTGTGTTCTCTCTTCGTTTATTGTCTTGTTGTACCCCATGACATGCTCGACATGCTTTACCTTACATCAAGATCGTGATTATTTACACTGGCCTTATTGATAAATGGTGGGGATACTAAGTTCCGTTCAGATGAAGAGTTACAACTCCGATCCTTGTTTGGTTTACGGGTTGTAACTTGGTTATCTGAATAGTCCCATGGTTATCACATCGTATATCATCGGTCATGCCTTTCCTTAATTAATGTCTTTTATTATGTAATTATATTCTTGTGCTAATTGCTGGTTTTAGTTCCTAAGTGAAGCCTCATTTGTGGCACTTGCTCTTCTGGGGTCTGACCCAGCTGGTTTTGTATGGCCAGATACCAGAGCAGCTCCAGAGGATCTACCGGTTTTCCAGCCCGATGGTGAACACCAGGCGTAACCAGGGCAACGAGTGGATTTATTTTTGCTCTCCCACTCTATTGTAAAATTATTCTTTTGAGGTGTTTAGCCGCCGAGCAAGTGTTAGCTCGTGTACATTTTACTTACTGTCTGCCTACGGGCTGTAACATGATTGGCAACCTAGGGTTGATCATGTATGACTACACTCTTGCTAGTCCTCACATTTTGTAACGACTAGCTTCATGATCAGCTGAATATGTAATGTTTGGGACGCCTTACTATTGTATATTTGGTGATCTTACGTCTTGTAACTTTATTTACTTGTTTGTGATTGAGACACTAGGCTTGTTTTGACCTTAAGAGACCGTTGGCTTGTAGATAAACCCTCATATATCTAGACAGCCGTGACCGTATAATGAGGTGGATTCCATTTCATTATACGTAGCTGGCTATGTCTGCCCCCGCTCTCCAGTATTCTGGTTCTGGGGCGTGACACAATCTACAGAAAAGTTGACAGAGTTGTACATGCAGCAGATAGTCAGACAACATGGAGTCCCTGTCAGTATTGTGTCAGACAGAGATACCTGTTTCACATCACATTTCTGGAAGAGCTTACATCATAGTCTGGGTACCAAGTTAAGATTTAGCACGGCTTACCATCCACAGACGGACGGGCAATCAGAAAGGACGATTCAGACTTTGGAAGATATGTTGCGAGCTTGTACCCTAGATTTTGGAGGATCTTGGGAGAGCCACCTGCACTTAGTTGAGTTTTCATATAACAACAGTTATCAAGCCAACATCCAGATGGCGCCATTTGAAGCACTATATGGTAAGAAGTGTAGGTCGCCACTAGCATGGGATGATATCGGGGAGAGGAAGATGCTAGGCCCGGAATTGATTGTTCAGACAGTTGAAATAGTTAAAGGAATTAGAGAGAGACTTCGAGTTGCGCAGGATCGACATCGTCATTGGACGGACCAGCATCGTAGGCCGCTAGAGTTTTCTGTTGGGGACCACGTATTCTTGCGGATCTTACCTACCCGTGGGGTCATTAGATTTGGCGTTCGCGGAAAGTTGAGTCCGAGATACGTAGGACCATTCGTTATCCTTGATATGGTAGGCGATGTTGCTTATCGTTTATCCCTTCCACCTTCGTTACGAGAGGTGCATGACGTGTTCCATGTATCTCAGTTACGTAGGTATGTATCGGACCCAAGCCATATCCTTGATCATTCTGAGCTGGTTGTTGGTACCAACCTGTCTTACGGGGAGCAGCCTGTGTCCATCTTGGGCCGAAGAGAGAAGATACTCAAGAACCGAACAATTAGCCTTGTCCTGGTTGCTTGGGGTCATTACTCTTTAGGGGAGTCAACGTGGGAACGTGAGGATGATATCCGATCACGGTGTCCGCACCTATTTGACTCACAAGGTATATCTCTTTCTGTATACCTTGATTGTCTTAACCCCTCATGCTTGTCACCTTATGAGTAGAATTGCTTGGTATCGTCGATAGTTAAACATAGATATGTTACTTGCTATTGGCATTATAGAATGATTTCTTACTCAATTGCTTGTGCCTAGATTAGCTTAGTTTTGATATTCCTATCCTGCTTGGATTTGAAATTTCGAGGACGAAATTTTTCTAAGGAGGGTAAAGATGTCACTTTCCGTTCCCGGAATACGTATTTTTTTATATACATGTGTTGCTTTAATATATTTACTTTATATTTATCATGTATTGTTCTGTAATTAAACCCCTTTAATTAATTTCCTGCAATTTTATTTCCGTATTTTATTTTTTGCTTTCATACTCTGCTTTAACTTTACTTTGGGTTCGGTTTGAATTGGTTTAGTTAGTTGGTTCAGCCTGAATCGAAATAAACCCCCACCTACCACCACCCCTTCCATTTAAAACCCACCCCTTTCTCTCTCTTCATTACTTCACCATTAATCTTCTTCTTTCTCATAACTCCTCCCCCACCTACTCAGCCGTCAAGGCAAGTGCCAAACTTGCTTCTTGATGGATGACCATTTCTATTGTTCCATCATCTTCCTTACTTGATCTTAAGCCTTTTTAGTACTTAGCAATTTCGATTTCCATGGTTCAAATCTTGTAGATCTAAGTTTAACGTATTTTCGGATTTCTTAGGTTTTGATCTAGTAAACTTTGTTATCTTTAAGTTTTGATGGTTCCATGTTGTAGAGAATTTCGTTCTACCCCATTTTGGCCTATGGAAGTTCAGATTCGGGCTTAGAATGAAGGACTTAGAGAGCTTGGAAGCAATGGTTTCCATGGTTCTGTCCTTAGAAAAAATCGGAGAAGAAGAACAGATCCTGGCCGCATGGTAGTGCTTGGCCGCATGAGTCTTCATGCGGCAAGTCATCCTAACCGCATGGGCTTAGTTAGCCGCATGGGCTTTAGTTAGCCGCATAGGCTTTAGTCAGCCGCATGGGCTTAGATAGCCGCATGAGCTTATCGGCCGCATGAGTTTTTAGCTGGCCGCATATGCACTCAGTCCTTCAGCCGCATGAGCCGCGTGCCATTCTCAGCCGCATGAACGCCCATCGAATTTCTAGCTGCATAGGGCGTGCTAGCTCTCAGCCGCATGGAGTTTTCCTTGGCCGCATGGGCGCATGTTACCTGTAGCCGCATGGAGTTTTCCTTGGCCGCATGGGTGCATGTTACCCGTAGCCGCATGAGAACCCCTTTAGTTTTGGTAGCATAAGTTCAGGATTTTTTTTTACGCATAAGCTCCTATTGATTTAGCCGCATGAGACCCAGCTCCTGATGGCCGTTGGGCCCTATTACATGACTGACTTGGCCGCATATGGCATGGGATCCTGATTTGATTCTGGTCGCATAAGGATCCTGACTTATCTAGCCGCATAGATGGGCATCCATGTTACTGCCATTTATTGTGCTTTTTATTATTTCTTGTCCCGAATTAACATTGATTGTTATCTTGACAAGGATTGATATCTTAATTTAAAATAATTGATTATGCATTCCTAGTCGGAACTAAGAGACTGGCTAGTCGTCTTATTGAAATGAACGAATGAGACACGTTCATATTAACTATAAACTATTGCAATCGACTGGCTAATCTCGAATATTGGCATACAGGCACATGCAGGCTTCAAATTATTTATTTATTTAGTTATTTATTTATCTTACAAAGGAAGCATGTGTACTTTATGGTCAAGGCATGATTATTCTGTGGTTAATTTTGATTGTTGCATTACGCTATGTAAGACCTACAACCTAACCGCACGGGCATCGTTGTAGAGTTGTGCATATCGTACCCCGTACAAAAGTACTCATTTGAATGCCCATGACCCACGGCATGGGACTTCGTTCAACGTAGAGACTATTAAGTTAAATAAAATAATGATTGCATGGAGAGAATAGATTCCCGAGTTTTTACATGGCAGCCCTCTTGGGACTAATAGTGCCCGACAGGCCGGTTGGTCCCCACAGATACTACAAATCTACCACACGGACAGGGAGCGGTATCTGGTTATATTATTTATGGTATATATTGTATATTGATGACGGACGTCCCGCTGGGACTCGTCTAATTCATGATTGGCGCAATTGATTGATTGGGTAAACTAGCCTTGCTTGCACATAGTAAGAACTGAGGAATCCTTTATTGCATAATTCCAGGATAACTTGGAACTCGCAATAGCAAGCTGTAGTATTTGTATGGCCGTTTAAACTGATTCGTTTGTGTACTATACCTACTCTGTTACCTAACTGAGATGATCAGAATGTCAGGACATGACGTCCCAACCTCTGTCCTTGTTTGGTTGGGAGGTTGGTTCGAAGTGTCGTGATGTTATATGAGTCCTAGTAGATAGCAGAGATCTATTATCATATTCTCTTCTCACTGGTTTATTCCTTATATCGTGCTCCCTTGCGGTACTTGCTATTAGAGGTCTAACCTCTCTGGTTTTGCATGGCCAGATTTAGAGCCAGTCCCCGAGGATCCAGCTTACTTCTACCTCCAAGATGGTCAATACTAGAGGGATGATCGCAGGAGGACTCGAGTGGGTTTCTTACTTCCCCGCTCATTTTGTGAATTACTTTATACTTTGTCTTTTGGCACCGACATGTTAGTCGGATTGTCTTGTACTTACTTTTGCACAATTGTAACTAAGTCAGGCTGCAGCTGATAACAATTGTGTATACTTAATACATCATCTGGCTGTATTTTGTAAAGCCAGATATCAAGAACATTTTGACTGAGCGTTTGGGACGCCTTACTGCTTTATCTCACATGTTCTCCATTTCTGTTTCTTGTTCGAATGATTGAGACAATAGATGTGAAGCAACCATAGGGAGACTTTAGTGTAGTATGCACCCCTTGTCTTATTAGACAGCATTGATCGTATTATACGGTATTCATCTACCCGTAATACGTAGCTGACTGAGTCATTCCTCCGCTCTCCAGTATTCTGGTTCTGGGGCGTGACATACGTACACATAGCCTAAAATCCCACCCATGCGCATGAAAGTTATCCTCTAAATTGCACATTAGGCGGTTAGAATATTCTTTGCATATTTGTGTCTAGAATAATCTTTTATATATTATTTTATTATTCTGACAGTTCATATTAGCATGTTCTCCCTGTATCTTGCTACGTTCGTCTGAGGACCTGGTTATTTTCCAGGTGTGTGCTTTCATGATTCACTGCAGGTGTTCTAGCCAAGGCCGTGATTCTCTCCATTCCTTCGAAGACAATTGCGCTTGGTTCGCCTTGCCATTTTATGGATCGATTCTTGTACATTTCTTTCATTGAGATAGTTGGTAGTGGACTTTGTCTCCGCCCAACGATTGTATCATAAATATTCAGGTTGATTTTTATATTATTATTCTTTTCATTGTGGATGAGATTTAGTTTGTCTTGGATTACTACATTTTACAGCTTATGTATACATACAAGGCCCCTGTACTTCGTATGTATACAGCTGGCATGTCTATGTACTTAGTCCTACGTATTTTGGGACTGGGGCGTTACAGTGTATCTCTTTCTTGGCAGTTTGGATGATGACTTTAATCAAGTATGTGGAGAAATCTTGCGTAAGGACCCTCCATTTGGGCTCCAAGTGGTCTATACCTACATAAAACTTGAAGCTGATATGAAAGTATAGAAGCATAAAAATTTCTCAGCTAGGCACATGGTGTCTATGCACTAAAGTGCCTCTCCCTATGCGCCAAAAGTTGTAGAAAGACAGTATGCGCTATGCGCTATACGTTGAAGACAATGATTCTTCGTAAACAGGCCACTGCTTATGCGGCAGCCTTCAGAAGTCCATGAGACACCTTTCAAAGTAGTATATGAAGGCTCCATGCGGCAAAAGACTTTGGACACATACAGTCAATGCCGAATAGTCCACTCTGAAGCCGTAATGCCCTGTACAGTGTACATATGACGTTTACAGCAAAAATGTCAGTACTAATGTCAGCATAATCATTATACTTTAAAGCTTTATAATGTCAGCAGTATGCGACATAAACATCATAAAGCGTTATGAAGCCGTGCGACAAAAGCTATATATGCTACGTGTATTACGTGATCGCATGTTACTACTCATTACGTGGAGATCGTGTGTTACGTGGTCGATAACACTCAACACGTCCCATGTAACTGAAGTCACGTGACAGCCTGAGCGTGACATGCGTGCACGACTTAGCCCACGTTCTGCCAGCAAGCCTACGCTATTAGTTTATAGGCGCATAAGACAAAAAATACTGCATTCTCTGCCTTACGTGGTATAGTCAGTTCCAATATGTGAATGAATATAAATAGAGGGACATGTGCTTCCCACAGAGATATACACGTACACACAAACATGAAAGAGCTTTCATTTTTTAGTTTTTTATAGCCTACTTACTGCCCAATATGCCAATAATCCAGAGTTATCAAACTTCTGCAATTTTGTATCGGATTGTCAATAGAGTAAACAAGCCGATCGCAGACTTGATCTCCATTTCTCCATAATTTTTGACTTGGATTATTGTACTTATGATTCTCTTATACTATTTTTCTTTCAAAGTTTTAATGCAAAAGTTTCACACTTTTTGTAACAGAACAAAATGGCGACTATGTTAGGGATAACATTCTTCATCGACGAGAAGGTGATGATGCAATCCTACGTCACGAATATTGGTCCTACTCAAAGGATGTTGGTTGTGTAGTTCGATCAGCAGGACTATGAGAACATGTTATCGGGGGATAACTCTACTCCTTTCTATAAGGTGCAGAAAGCCGAGAAAATTCGCATATATGTTTTCTTCTACGGGTTCATCGTTACTCATTCTTGCATAAGTAATTTTGTTTTTCGTTAAACAAATTTCTAACTAATAAAAATTGAGGGGGCTGGAGTGGGGGTAAACATTCGGTTTATTCGGTTTCACACACACACACACACACACAGATATATATATATATATATATATATATATATATATATATATATATTTCAAATAAAATAAAATTTTAAAAATTCAAACCAAAATATAATCAAAATTAGCCAAAATCGAAATTGAACCGAACCGATAACCAATTAGGTGTATTCAGTTTGTTCGGTTCGAGTGTTTTTATTGTTTAATGGATCGGACCCAAAGTTAAATTTGTGGTTAAATTAAATTTGAAACTGTAATTTTTATACATACAATTGTTATATTTTAAAGTTGGACTAGTTGTTAAATTATTAAATTTGGGCTTCAAAACACGTACATAGAATTGTTATTTTCAAATATACACATTTTAATCACAAAATATGTATAGAATTGAGGGTATTTACATAATTGCATAAACATTTATTTGGTCTTGGATTTTAGATGGAAACCGAACACAAAACCTAATTCGAAATCAAATAATGAATTTTAGTATTTTTTTAAACCGAACGGAACTCTTTTGAAACCGAAGAGAATCTCTTATTGGGCTCGGTTAAATTCTCGGTCCAAAACCTAGAGTCTAACGGGTTCGGATACGGGTATAGTGGAACCCAATCCGGACAGATCCGGTAACACTAAATCTATTCTACTATATAATAGGAAAACTTAGATGGTGAAACTTTTGAATTCCGAAAATACCTTACATACTTATACTAATTAAAAATAGTTCATTAATTTTAATATGGACAACTTAGAAATTAGGAAGACTGCCCTTTGATCTTTCTAAAGAGTCTTCCTAAACTAATAAAAAAATGTTAAAATACGTGCAAGGCACGTGCACATATGCTAGTAAATAATAAATAGGTTTTTTTAATGGAAAAAGGAGGGGCTATAAAACACAGGAAATGGCGGTTGAAGTTGAAAACCAATATCCAAAAGCAATGGCCTCAGTTTTCTCCTCTCTCCCTCCCGCCTCTCCTCCTCTCACTCGCTCCAGAGGTCGTCCTCCTCAAACCCTAACCCTAACCCTAACCCTAACCCTAATTTTCTCTCATTGTCTAATTCTTTTCCTTTTTATTTCTTGCAGAAATTCCCCAAATCAGGAGCCGATCGATCCAATCCGTCGAGAAGAGCCGGTTGGATAATCGATCCAGGTGCTTCCGACCCTAAAAAAAATTAGGTCTTTTCTTCCATTATTCTTCGAGTAACATGCCATTTTTTATGAATCATTGTAGAACTTGTTTTGACGATCGGTCTGGAACGAGGAGGAGAGATGCGTTGCTTGGTATATTCATGACGACGGTCTCTTTCCCGGTTGTAGCTATGAAGGCTATTGCTGAGACAGGTAAGGGTTTTTTTTTTTTTTTTAAGTTATCTTCAGTGTCGAAATTAAGGGTTCTTGATTTGTGGGCGTGGTATTCTGAAGATTAGATGTGCAGGAGGGGTTCAGAACATACGAAGACGAGACGAACAAGTTCAGGATTTTGATGCCAGAAGGTGATTCTTTTTTCCCCTTTTATTTTGTTGACGAATGATTTAGTTTTTTTTATTTATTTTTTTATGGTTTTGTTTGAATGTGATTTGTGGGGATTACAAAGTACGAAGCGTTTGCAATTAGTTTGCAGCCAAGAACATGGATACGGCACGATATGGATGCAGCAACACAACATGACACCTGTTTTGACACGTACTACTGTATTTTAGAGTGTCTATGTTGTGCCTGATACGAGTCTGGGACGATGGGTCATGAAAAGTGCACCGATTTTTGGAGTGTGCTGAGAGCTGAAATTCGGGTATATGATTGTGTAGAAAAATATTACATGTTGTAGATCTATTTTAGAATTAACAATGTACAAGAGACTATATTTTGGAAAATTTTGGAATTAGGGTTCTATGCCAAGCATTATATAGATATACAAAGGTGTTATCGACACAATACGTAATTAGATAAGAACTTGCTAAGGTGGCATCCTTTTTGACATTACTAGAACTATCTAGAGAGAAAATTGTCCATATTCTTCTACAACTTCCGCGAGAGAGAGAGAGAGAGAGAGAGAGTTGTCACCTTCTAAGCTGTGAGTGTGTTGCAACCATCTTGAGTGGCAAGAGAGTTGCGGTCATCTTAGGCGTTAAGAGAGAGAGAGAGAGAGAGAGAGAGAGAGAGAGAGAGAGATAAGTTGTAGCCTTATAGGCGGCATAAGAGAGTGAGTTGCGGTCTCCGAGATGGAGAAAGAGTAATTTGTGGCCTCTTTCGCGGTAAGGGAGTTTCAACCCGAAGGAAAGTGTGGGTTTCGCCTATGGGACGGCATGAGAGAGAAGGAATTGCGGGCTTCTAAGGAACCTTGTGGATGCGAGACAGATGACAATTGGACCGCGCTTGCCTGAAGTACTTGATACGTAAGCTCAAGAAAAGCTGACAAGTGGGCTACACAGGAGGAGTTGGGACTCGATAGCTGGAAGGTGGGCCACAAGAGGTAGTCGAGTTTCTGATGAAAGGGCCAAGTAAATTTTTAGTTTGAGAGATCGCTCGTGGACCCAAGAGTGAGTAGAAATTGAGATTTTGTTTGCAAGGGATGATGTGTGTGCCCAAATGTTAGTAAAGGAGGTTGAGTTCCTGTTATAAGGGTTGACACGTAGGTCCAAAATAATATGTAGAGTTGTGATGTGAGAGTGGTTGATGAGTGGGCTTACTCAGTAGAGTATGAGTTGTGTGGTTTAAGGAAGGTCATGTCAATCGGAAATAAGGAGAGAACATTCCACGTAGATGTGAGGGAGTGGTTGGTCACCTAGGAAGCACAAACACTACAAAATTGTAGGTCGTACATGACAAATATGTATTAGACACAAATTAAACACAACCCGGACACTTCAAGGTACACTAGGACACACCAAAATAGGTATTGTGTCCGTGTGGATGTGTCCTTGTTGTGCCGTGTTCGTGTCTATATAACAAAGCTAGCCACGTATGACGAACGATGTTACTATGACTAAATGAAAGGGAGGAGAGGAATGAATCTCTTCGATACCCGAGGGAGAGATAGTTAGTCCATGAGAGTAAAAGGTGAGACGAGAGTAGGAAGAGATTCTTCTTGAGAGAGAGAGAGAGGTGACATGCGTCAATTGGTTGGTATCCAAGAAGAGTTGCATGTGAGGAGTATCTTCCGGAGAAAAAAAAAAGGATAGCTCTAGCGCAGTGGTCGACAAGGGAGATTAGAGATAGAAGGATCTCTTTTGCTAGAGACAGAAAGAAAGTTGCAGGAGAAAAGTGAAGAGCCTTCGCGGAAGAGGCACGAGGAGGTCCAACAAAGGATAAAGCGAGGCTAGAGTTGAGGCTAGGCGAGGTATACTTGTCATCACCAGTATTCGTCACCGAGAGGTTTCGAGATAAGTTACCTTTTTTGTTTATGTTTTTCACTTTTTCTTAGTTTTTGCTTCTTTTACTGCCTCTTTCTTGTATGGAGTAGATCTGAAAAGAAGAATGAAATAGTTTTTTGTTTTTTGAAATGTAGATGGGTGTATGGAGATCTAGGGTTAGGGTTTTGGAGAGAAAAGTCAGGACTTGGATTTTTGGCAACAAAAATGAGGTTCTTTAGGGTTATGGTTGAGAGGATGGATGTGAGGACATGGTATTCTGGAGTGGGAAAGGAAGGGGGGCGGTTAGGGGAGGGAAACCTAGGGTTTGGTAGAGAGATCTATTCTAGGGGCTAGTGTATCTAAGTTTTGGTTTAATGGAGGGGTTAGTATATCTATGTTTTGGTTTTTTGGAGACAACATGCAGGCAAGCAAAGAGGGCTACTTGGTTTTGTAGAGTGGCGTATGTAAGCTAGGGTTAGGGTTTTGGAGAAGAACGAAGAGATACTCCTCTACAAAAGAACTCTTTAGTGTCAATAATTCAAGTAAAGAATATGTCATCAATGCCATGATCAACACGGGAAGCTAAAAGAATCTCATCTCCACAAGTCTTGTGCAGGGGATTGGCTTGACAATGACGCCTCTTCTACATCCATATCCACTGGGATAGAAAATGAAGGACATTGGAACAAATGGTAAATCGCCAATGCAAACTTCAATTCACAATCACATGACACTACATTGACGAGGTGATGTGCCAGATGGTTATACTAGAGATCTGTCAAATAATCATGGATAGTACGTTCCTATACGACCGGGATGCCTATTGCCATCAACAAACTCAGAAGTATGAGCTCACAACATGAAATTTATCATCATTCGAGAATGAACAAATCGACATGTCGATTTGGTAACAGCATGCCAAGCTAAGCTTCTCGAAAACGCTTGCCGAAAATTCACTTTCGTGATGATTTACCTGATGGTCCTAGACAACGGAGACATTTCTATACTATCATTGTCTTGTAGGAGGATGAGATGGCTTGACTTCTTGGTGAACATCCAAGGCTTTTTGAGAAGACCTACGAGTTACCACCAAGGTTCTAAACGGCGGAAGACGGATGCTCGACGGAGAGGGTCCACCTACCGTCTAGGCTGTCTAGGTACCGCCTAAGTGCGTAATACATCTTGTCTATGTGTGTTTGACATCCTACCTATGCATATAAACACTAAATAAAATTCTCAAGAAGCTGAAGTTAGTTCTTTGTAATTTCAAAAATTTCAAGTTTATTAAACTGACAATGTATTTGGTGCAAAATATGGAGTCGAATTCTCCCAACTGACATTAGTTATAAATTAGAATAAAGAGAGTACAAAGTCCAGGAACTGTGAAGTTCCATCTTCTTTCAAAAATTTTAATATAAAATCTACAACTTTTTTCTGAGATAGGCGTCCGCCTATACCTACGTCGCCAAACTGCCGTTGGTCGTCCACTCCATTGCCTAGTTCCTTCAAAGAGGGGGAGTCATGATCCGGGAGGATCTTTTGGTTCAGATCCTTCGATTGGCACCAAATTTAATTGTAAGAACCAAATTATGGTAGATAAAAACTGGTTAGATACACTCGTTCTAGCAGGTCGTGGCAGATCAGGTTGAGAATGGGTGGTTGCAACTAGGGGTGAGCATCGGTTCGGTTCGGTTCAAACCGAACCGAATATGTTAAAACCGAAATAACCGTATACCGTATTTCTCAAAACCGAAAACCGAACCTTTTTTTAAAAACCGAACAAAACCGAACCGAATTAATTCGGTTCGGTTTTCGGTCGGTTCGGTTTCATGGACCAATGTGCATGGCCTTCAAGTTTTTAGCAAAATGAGCCTATTTAAATAAATTTTTTTTTAAAATATATGACATTATTGTATTTATGAATTGTTATATTACATAGAGTGACAGATATTAGTATATATAGATTGAGGGTAGATAGAGAGAGTGCTCAAAGAAGCACCGACATAGAATAGGAGAAGAGAGTGCGCTCAGTTAGGGATTAATAAACATTAGTATATGTATATTGTGGGTAGTTTGATAAATTACTAAATCTAAATCAATTTTCGGTTCGGTTTTTCGGATTAAGAACCGAAAACCGAACCATTATTTCAAATTTTCAAAATTTTAAACCGTAAACCGAACCGATAACCGAAAAAACCGAACCGTTTGTCATATTTCGGTTCGGTTCGGTTCGGCTTTCGATTTTCAACCGTTATATGCTCACCCCTAGTTGCAACAAATGTTGTTTTTCAGCGAGATAATGAGAGATTTGGCTGTTTTTTTTTCTTATGCTCATTTGATGTAATCTTGTACAACCCCTCTAAGTCTATAAATAGGATGCTTGAGGGATACTACAAAGCATTCAAAATTTAATGAAAACCCGCCCCCTAGTTTAAGGAGATTTCCACCAATTTTATTTCTTCTTTTCTTCTCCTCTTCTCTTCTATGTGGATCAAGTGAGTCCATGAGATTTTGATACGAACCACTAATTAGTTTGATTACATTCATATTTAAACTGATTCTAAGCACTTATGTTTGTGGTTTTTTTTCTTGTGCACCTGATGTATTGAAGCATTATGAAACAAACATTTTCTTGTTCTTCAATGTGACTAGAAACTACTTATGGTTTTAAGTTCAATATCAAATGTTGTCACTTGTCAGAGGTGTCAAGACTGATTGAAGAAGGCTATGACATTGATAGTTGTCGATCTGGCTTTGATTCGATTGTGAAGGGGTCATGATTAAGGCTTATCGATATGTTTCAATCCTGTGGTGTCTTATAATAACGAGTCTAATTATAACCTTTGGCTAAGAGGGAGTTTGTTGAATTGACGGGGTTCAATCCCTTTGGTTTACCTAGAAAAGTTAAATTAGGCAAGGTTCAATAATCTAGAATAAATCATATATTGGATCCTTATCCAAACTGTAGAACCCAAATTACATCTTGATCAACGATGAACAATTGATTAGACAAATGCTTAGTCCTATCCCTTGCTCTATTTTTTACTCTATATGAGGACTCTCAGCAGTAGGGTTTGGTGATTTTATAGGGTGGTGAAGTTTAAGCTCGTCATCTCAGCATCAACAGGAACATGTAGGTTTCTTCCGGTTTATTGTATAAAGCATTTGATTAGATAGTGTTTAATGGAAAACTAAAGTATGTGGAAGTATAGGACTGAGCTCTGATGCTAATGTTCATTTTCCAATATAAATATTTAAACTAAATACTATAGGTTATTAATCTTTAAGTTGTTAGGTATAGAGATTATCCTACTGGTGCATTTTGTAGCCTTACATTGCATATCTGCACCTGGCCACTATTTTTTGGGACATTTGAAACAAATTTAATGACAAACCAAACTTAGTGATCCACATAATTGTTTCATAGTCTTTAGTCTTAACGCTGGCATATCTTTAATGAATACTGAACTGTCCAAAAGATTTACTCTGCTAGCAAATCTCAAATATGACTTCTTATGCCTCATGCTGAACATTTTAATAATAATTTTACTGTCCATCATATATCCCTTCTCATTTCAGTCAACTATACTGCTACTGAAAGGCTTGGTTTTGTTCAACTGCAGACTGGCTGGTCGGTGCAGGTGATACTAAAAGTATCAAATCTGTCACTGCATTTTACCCTGAAGAAGCTTCTGATTCTAACGGTATCTTTCCTACCAAGTGTTGTGTATGTGTAATTCTATGTGAGATGGAAACACAGTTAGTCACTAATGGGTCTCTTCAGTCAGCGTCGCTATTACGGGCATTGGTCCAGATTTTACCGGTCTAAAATCTTTCGGTTCTGTTGATGAATTTGCTGAAACTCTGGTAATTTGTTACCATTCTAGTTCATTCTAGCCACGAAGGCCATCTATGCATCTTAATCCAGGCTGAATCATTCCTTTGAACAGGTAAGTGGGTTGGACCGAAGTTGGAGAAGGCCACCAGGGGTGGCAGCCAAGCTTATCGATTGTAAATCTAAAAATGGTAACAAATTGCCTCTTCCGCCATTGTATACAAGATACATTACTGCTGCAAACATGCTACACATGACCAATTTGTTAATTACACTGACCTCCCCTATGTTTCATGAGTATTACAGGGGCTACCCCTATTCAGAAAATAATTACACTGACCATCCCTCTCATTTGTAAATTTTATTAACCATAGGGGTGGTCAGTATTATTAGTTTCAATAGAAAATAGAAACTATAGGGGATGTCCGTGTAATTAATTTCAAAGCAGGGGTGGTCCGTGTAATAAGTGTAAAACATAGGGGTAGTTAATGCAATTAACCCTTTTTGAAACCTTTTGGAGATAATTCTGTTTTTTTTTTCTTACTATGCGACAACTGGGCAGGGTTGTATTACATTGAGTACACATTACAAAATCCTGGTGAAAGTCGTAGGCATATAGTCTCAGCCATCGGCATGGCATTCAATGGTTGGTACAACAGGCTATATACAGTTTCAGGACAGGTAAAATTTGTCACTTCATTTGTTGTTGTAAAAGTTGTAGATATAAAGATGCAACAATATAATTTTCTTCTGTCTTTCAGTTTGTGGAGGATGGATCTGAGAAGTACCGGTCCCAAATAGAGAAGGTAAATTGAGATAATTACTCGGAAGTTCTTCTCATCAATTTTTAAAATTAGTGAATTTGAATAGCAATCAAAACTTGATCCGTCTGCAGGCTGTGTCATCCTTCCGACTAATATGAGAAGGAAAAGAAAATACTATTCTTAGGTGGTAGGTGGTGCCAAGAGGATCTTCATTTTCTTTGTTGATTGCGTTTTCGAGTTAACGATCTCATGTTGTATACATGCAGTCTGTCACATTCCACTTGAAAGTGTAAAGATGATGGTGTAATATAGTAGAGTTTGAAGCCTATGGATAAACGCCTGTACTTAGATATGAGCTTTGCATGACACGTTCGGGTACTTAATCTGATTGATTATGTTTATAACACTTACCAATGAGCATGACTTGTTCAGGTACTTAATTTGATTGTTTATGTTTATAACGCTTACCATTGAACATGTTATGTTTATAACGCTTACCATTGAACATGACTTGTTCAGGTACTTAATCTGATTGTTTATGTTTATAACGCTTAACACTACCAATGAGTAGGGTTTTATCAAGCAGTCAGATTTATACATTGGAAAGACATAATTCAAGCCATATTCAAGCCATACCAGGAATTTTGAGATAACAAAGGAGTGGCAGCGGGTATGCTCGTGGGTGTGTTTTTGTCTAGAACCTTTCTAGAACAAATAGGCGCTTACAAGCATGTAGCCGATATAATGGCGATATGCTGTCGGGCGTAGGCTCAGGGGCGGATCCAAGCATTAAGAATTGCTTGGGGTGAGTTTGAGCCCACCCAATTTTTTTATTACTTTTTTCCTCTATATAAATTTTATTTTTGAATTTTTTATATAGATTAGCCCCACTTGTAGTCCATTCAAATTTATTGTAGCCCATCCCAGCTAAAGTTTATGGATCCGCCCATGCGTAGGCTGAGCCGTCAGCATTTAATTTGTGTTGGTTTTGTTTGAACGGTCATGATTGCTCAGTTTGCTCGGCGACGAGGGTGACATAAATAAGTATTTCCTAACCTAATTAGTGTATTCACCAAGGGAGAGAGAATTCTAAGTTTAAGGAGATTTTTTGAGGAGTAGATGGTTCGGGGGAGATCATTCAAAGAGATTTGTTTCGTCCGTTGGCAAGCGAATATTCATCTGGCTCTTGTTCTTCCATACGTTTGGTCAATCCTCTTTGTAATCTTTTTCATCTTCGAGGTGACTGTAGTAATCCATTTGGACCAGTAGGAGGAGTTAAAGGGGGAGTCAGTATATTTTCTTAATTCACCAGTGAAGCTTTTCAGGATTGGACTCCAATCGGTCATGATAGTCCACGTAAAAGTTGACTGTGTTTGCATGGTGCTCTTTGGGTTGTGGATATTAGCATCGTGTGCAGGTTGTGGGTTTTACTTCAGTCCTCGACGGTTTCTTTTAGTTTGGGAAATGTGGTTTTTCCACTGGTTCTGTTTTTGTTTCCAATAGAGTGATATTAAACCTTGGGGTTGTAGGTGTCAAGATTTTGACAGTCAAACATGGTAGAAGAGATGGACAAATTATTACTATTGACGAAGTAATATGAAAGATATGATCTTTGTTAAGAAACTACATCTACAATATTTGCTTCCGAGAAGCCTAGTGATAACTCGAAGGAGAACTGGATGTTCAAGCACATACAGGTCTATGGATACATCAGATAGTTCATGGATGAGACCATGTATAATGAGACCATGTATAATCACAGAGCATTTAAAGACTTTGAGAAGCTGAAGTCCTTATATGCCAAGAAAACTGATATAAACAAACTACTTATAATCACATTATTAATATTGATCATACAAAGACTTTATGGTTGGTTGCTTATATTCTCTATTTATATATTATCTGTTTATTTTCTGTTTATGTATTAGATAGTCACTAATGTATGAGAGAGTTATTCAAAGCTGCTCTATTTTTTCTTTGAAAATTAGCGACGTTTAGCGACGTTAAAATTATGTATATCTGGAAGTCATTGCACATATCAATACGTCGATATTCGTCACTAAAACTGGAAGTATAGCAAAGTTTAGTGTCGTTTGTACGTCACTAAAATTGGGAGTATAGCGACGTCTCTCGTGTTGCTGATCGTCGTTAATCTGCTAACATGATAATGTTTGCCATGTTATCAATCACGCCGTTAACCTCTTAAATCTAAATTATCGTTGTTTTGACGATAAATAACGACTAAATATAAGTCGCTAAATTAGTGGCGCATTTGTTGTCCAACGTCGCCAACCCTAGAAAATCTAGCAACATAGAATACGTTGCTAAATACGTCGAGCGACGTCGCCAACCCTGGAACAGACTGATCAGATCAGAGAACTGATCGGGTATAGTGATACGATGGCAGATGCTCACAACATCACTATTTAGGAATTTTATATTGTTTCTAGAATGAATTGATCCCTTTTTCCTTGAACGAATTGATCCTATTTCATGGAAGTTTATAAATCAAGAAAACAAAGTGCCTATATTGTAGTGCCTCATTCCTATTCGGGGGCCACTGTGTGGATAATCCTATCGGTATCGATTGATCGGGACATTAAATTGAGACCCTTCCTATCTATAGTCCTAAATGTAGTGGATCGTGTCTTTGTAATTGAGTCCTAAATGTAGTGGATCGTGTCTTAAAGAAGAACTCTATATAAGATTATCTTCCTCAAATATTTTTAGTATTCGTTTTTGTTGATACTTTTGTTGTTTGTTTTACGAATACATTTTCGCAGCTATTTTTGATGGATTTCATTGCTTGCCTTCATTAATTTTCGTATTCATATCGAATTCTGGGAAAAAGAGAAAATAAGAGTATTATCCTCCGTTGGTGCAAATACAGATGGCCCCGTAGGCGAAGCTTGATCCGAGCGTTGGAGTTCTCTTTCCCTTAGCAATTCTCCAATAATGAGTGGTTTTGATCATTCTTTCCTTATCTTCACATTCTAATAAAAGAATTTCTGCATATTTTTTCTTGCGTCCTTCGATTAGTGATACCTTAATAAAAAAGAATACATAAAAGAGAGTAACCACAATATTTGCTTGTCATATAGAAATATGGTTATTATTTGCTTGTCATATAGAAATGTGCTTTATCATTATGTTGCTTATGTATCATTATTGAAATATGGATTGTGGTATTGCTGTTGAATAGAAATAGAATCGTGGAGTATGCTTATAATCGGTAGTATGGAATTTGAGCGAGGGCTCGAAGAAGGTAGAATACACACTGTGAATATGTTGCGCATTTGTGTTCTAATTTTTGTTATCTTGTATGCTATATTTTAATAACTAAGTTTCTTAGGCATGCATGGTTATTGACAACTTGTGCACAAGTTTGGTTTCTTAAATGGTTATCGGATTACTGAGATCAGTTCGACCTAGAGGGGAACAAAGGTAATGAGTGATGTCGTACTATCACATGTAATTTGTGACCTTCAGTGTGGCTCGCTACCTACATTGGAAGGATCGCCGTCTTACCAGGAATAGTCCAAGATGGCGTGTCACCAGTGACCTTCATATATAAATTAGATAGCTAGTGATGTCTGTTTACATGGAAGAATATGGTAAGTATGTTTGCAGCGAAGAAAAACTGACTGTAAGTATCACCGTTTGGTGATGTGCTACGTTTTATTATTCATATCTTATGAATTGTTAGTTGACGTAAGAAAAGATAGAAAGATTACTAATAATATTGCATGTTTCACATGAATACCATGTTGATTTTGGTGAGTTGGTTAATTTGCTGCTCAATAGTACATTTCAAATGTATTGACCCATGTTTTCACAGGTGCTGAAAACCAATGAGGCGTGTAAAGGCACTGAAAGCTCATCTAGCTGCCCATAAGATTTATTTATATTTTGAAGCTTACAAGTCACATTTTGAAGAGCTCTGCTGAAGGTATTTTTACTTTATATTTAGTAAAGGAACAATATATATCGTTTTATTGTTTCAAGTTATTAGCCAAGTTTAGGCACTCTTTTACTCAGAGTTGTTTGAGAGCCTATGTATCTATTACAAATTATCAGTAAAAAGTTATTTCTTCTGTGTTATGTTGTTATTCAATTTCTTTGTTTTATCCACTACAAAACTTCTACAAAAATAACTACTTTATAAATATACACTAACACGTCTTGTACAAGCGCAACTAAGGTTTGTATGACATCACGTATGTTACGACTTATCGATTCGACAGAATCAAGACGTGACATATATCAATAAGATAACCCACAACATGCAAAAGGAGGAGGATTTGAGAAACTTATCTGTCAGAGGAGAGAGATGGGCAGCGGTGGTGGTCGATAGAAAGGAGGAAGAGAGAAACTTATCTGTCAGAGGAGAGAGATGGGCAGCGGTGGTGGTCGATAGAGAGGAGGTGGAGCGCAAGAGGGAGAGCTACGGCTAGGGCGCTGGGGGGGGGGGGGGGGGGGGGGGGGGCTACAACTAGGGTGCCGGAGGGGGGGTGGAGGGGAGCTAGGGCTAGGTTTTCGCTTAAGTGTCGTAGGAGGAAGTCTGAAATTTCGAGTGCATTCTAAAAGAATAGGGGAAGAGTGAAATTTGATCGGCTATAATAAATATTTAGCGACATCTCAATATGTCGCTAAACGTCACTATTATTAAATTTTAGCGACGTGTATCGACAAGTAGCGACGTATGTTTTCATAGTACCTGACTGTAGTCGCTACTCGTCGTACTTCGTCGCGATCAGCAACGTATTTCATTGGAGTCACTAAATTTCTAGAATTTAGCGACGTCTAGTGCTGGATTCGCTGTAACGTCACTTATTAAACTTATTTTGGTAGTGAGTCTGGATTCGTTGTAACGTCACTAATTAAACTTATTTTGGTAGTGAGTGTTGTACTTGGTTATAATTAACTAAATGTAATTATGCCAACTAAATAGAGATATTCTTCTCTCTTAGAGATCGGTTAAGATAACATGATTATTCATGTAAGCCTTTTGGCTATTATATAAACTCTCTCTATATAGGCACTACAACTTTTATTCCAGGGCATTCCATTACTTCATGACAGTCCAGCTTGGTGCAATTTTTACTCATGACAACCCCAAAGTTACTTTGGGCTGTCCAACCCCCCAAACCTTCACCCAACCCTTTATTCTAAATTTTCTACTCTTTCTCTTCAAATTCCCAAACACTAAAATTCCTTTCTCCGACTCCTCTAGTTCTTTTTTCTCTCTTTCTAAAATACTATTCCTTTCTCCAACTCCTCCAATTCCAAGCAATGGCACCAAACCCAACCCTTCATAACAATCTAGGTATGTATCCAATATTCTTCCTCCATTCATTAGGGTTTTTAATTTTTGTTTGTTTGTATTTTTGATTTAATTTTCTTGAATCTTTGGTGATGCCTAAAATAGTTAGATAAAATAGTTTAGAACAAATTTAGGGTTGATATTTATTTACTTTGGACCCTAGAAATTTATGGATTAAAGAAACCCTATTTTGCCTACGCTCGGGCTTGAACACGACAGGACTGTAAACAGATTCTGCAATCCAGTAGTACAAGCAGGACTGTAGAATTTTCTAAAGTCATGTAGTATAACCTACAGTCCTTTTATACAAATGAATTGTAAAGTAACCTACAGTCCTGTTTGTAGGACTATAGAATTTTTTGACAGTCTTGACACTCCTAGTTGTTTATCCTTGTATCCTAAATTATTATTATTTTCCAGTTTGCGGTAGCTACCAAAAGAAAACGGTCCACTGCATTGGTGAACAAGGAACATAATGTGGCCCGTCCAGTTGAGAGACCGGTCGCTCTCGCCGAACCCGAGCCATGGAGACAAGTCACTGCATCGGCTCGCCAGTCTCGTTCGAAGACACTGGCTCCTGCTAGTCCTCCGTCTTCTTCCTCCTCCGATGAAGACGTGCCTATTGGCCAAACTAGTGTTGTTTCTTACCGGTTTGCACAATTTGGCCACCTAGTGTTGCTTCTTTGATTTCAATATAATTCTGGATGTTGTAAACTTTGTTGACTTTATGGAAAACTTTATTGGTATCAATATTTTTTGGATATTGTAATTCTGATTATGAAACTTTTGGACAATGAGACTTTGTTGGAATGAAACTTGTGTGTCATGTTTCACCTCTTGGTTATCAAACTTGTGTGGCATGTGATTCTATGATATTTTGTAAGATTCGTGAAACTTTGTGTTTATGAAACTTTCGTGGCATCTACATGTGTTTTTATGGTGTTTTAATATAAACTAACATTGATTTTCAATTAGAATTCACTGTCAATAAATATTTTGGCTCAATTCTTTTAGGGCTGTCCTAACCTCTTCCAAGACTGTCAATTTGTTTGACAGTCCTACATTTTGGCTTTGTGGACAGTCATAAAGGATTGGGGTTCATTTGTATATACTGACAGAGAGTATACTTTAGGACTGCCAACAAACTTGACTGTCCTAACCTCTTATAGGACTGCCACTCTTTTGACAGTCCTACATTACGTTAGGACTGTCAACTTTGTTGACAGTCTTAAAGGATTGGGGGTCAGAGTATATATTAACAGAGAGTATACTTTGACAGTCCTAAAGGATTGTGGTCAGAGTATACTGATAGAGAGTATACTTTAGGACTTTGAACAAAGTTGACAGTCCTACATTATGTTAGAAATTTTAAATTTGTTGACAGCTCTAACATAAAGTTTGGGCTGCCCTCCATTAAAAAGATTGAGTGACAAACTTGTAAATAAATAGAAGGAAAAAAAAAATGGACTACCCTCAACTAAAATATGAAGTGTCTTTAGAATTTTCCTATATAAATACAAATCCATTGAAGGTTCCTTCCCACTTACAAACTACAAACAAAGTTTCTTTCTTTTCTTCTAAAGAGTTCCTAAAGAACTCAATAGCCTTTCAAACTAATATATAAATATATGTGTGGTCCGTCTCCGTCCTCCAAAGTAGACAACAGACTTAGGCTGTGTTTGGTAGGAAGGATGAAAAAGTGGAAGGAAGGAAAAAGATAAGGATACATTTTTCTTCCATATGGAAAGGAAAGATCATTTCCTTCATTTGTGTTTGGTAGCAAGGATGGAAAAGATAAGAGATGCATTTTCCTTTATTTGGTATGAAAAAAAAAATGGAAGGAAAGAAAGTAAAAAAATATAGGATTTACCAATTATACCATCAACTAAAAACACTTATTTACCATTTGACTTCATAAATAATTTTTAAATAATACATTCATATGGGGGTATAATTGTTAATTAATACAAGCCTCCATTTTTCCTTCCATTTTTTCTCCCACTTTTGGAGGATTAGATTTCTTAGGTTACGAGGAAAAAGTAATCCCTCCACTTTTTCTTCCTTTCTATTTTTCTTCTGTACCAAACAAGAGAAAATGAATCTTTTCCTTCACTTTTTCCTCCTCTATTTTTCTTCCTCCCACTTTTCCCTCCTACCAAACACATCCTTAGGGTTTCGACGGATGCCCAGCAAGAAATTTTTGGAAGGATTGAGAGAAAAGAAGGATGATCGACCGTTACTGGACACAAATAATGGGTGATGGACGCCAGTAGGACTCGATGAGGAGTCTCCTTCTAAGGACGACAATAGGACTCGATGAGGAGTCTCCTAAAGAAAAATAATGGGTGATGGACGCCCCTTCCCAGGGAGACGAGCCATGTCAAAGGATGCGAGGGATAGGGATGGGGCTCGGAGAGGTGGTTGCAGAAGATGTAGCCCTACCAATTATCAACAAGAGCCCCTTGGTGCTCATGGGAGCAGCAGTCAGCATCCCAACATCTCTATGCTCTGCAGAATGTTAGGTCTTTCCCTAGTGATGGTGTTCATGTATCTTGTGGTAAGTGTCCTCACTGTGGAGCCTTGTTAGCAATTCGGCAAACGGAAAAAATTTGGGACGGCAAAAGTACGGATATAAATCAGCTCAGTGCAAATAAAATATGTTAAAAAATTCGGTCAAATATTCGAAAAATGAAATTATTAAGGTTAGAAACATCACATTCTTAACTATGTTATCAAACTTGATTAATTAAACAGGTTTCCACCACGTGGAACACGATTAAAACTTCGCATGGTTAATATTTACGTACTGATTCAAATCTTTCAAAAGTACGCAAGTATTATACGTTTATGAAAGATACGAAAAAAAATTGCGTATAATACGGATTTTATTCGGGCGATTGCTAACAAGGCTGTGGAGTGTTTTGTGCTTTGGTCAGGAAGATCTGGCGCCCTCAAGGAGCCATTGGTATCTTCTCCATAGACAATGGAGAAGATAAGGATCATGGCTGTCACCCTTGCTACGGAATATGCCCCGGTCATGGCAAGGATCATCGGTACTCCACTACGAACGAAAAATGATAAGATCCCACTGATAACGTAAAAGGCAACCAAGTTCAAGCCAAAGCAATATCATCTATCCAAGAATTTCATGAGACAAATCCGTTTTTTGTTATATTATGTAAAATAAATTAGAGATTTGCAACTTCGTTAAGATAGAAATCCAGATTAGTAATGGAATACATACATAAGATTAGAACAGATTCATACCTTGGGGGAAGTCATGGTCCCCTTCGACTACCACAAGGACATTGAAACGCAGCAAGCACCAAAGAAATGTCTTCAATGTTGGGAATATTTGAATTGCTTCATTACATGTCGACAGAACATGCTGAACTATGAATTCCCCTACCCTGGGAATCAGACTTCCATTCATCCAACAGAATCAGTAATCCTGAAAAGTCAGAAGAATCATTTCCCGTAACACGTCAAAAAGACTGCAGGACTTACAACAACATCATCTGTGACTAGGGAATTTCAACATACAACCCAAGTCCCTTGCTTACCTTTTAGTCTATACTATGCAGATTCCTAATCTTTTTTTGACAAAAATAAGGCAGATAATCAGTCTGACAACCAAACCCTGATACAAAATGATATTCTGCACCAATAACAAATAAATTATGATGATCTTAATATCTATATGAACTCGGATACAATGTGCCAACGAATAACAAACTCCAGTGTAAATGATATCAACCTCACAAGCACGGCACGACATTGCTAAAATGATGTGCCATTCTCGGAGCTAATCCTGGGCTTCCAACTGAAGACAGCACAAGGATTTACACAAATCAACCCTGAATTTCACTCAGAAGAACCGTCTTCCAACCCTTTCTTCTCTCCTCTTCCATTTTGAACTGAGGCTCAGAGGGGAACACAAAAACAGTTGTTGCTGCAACCGAAGGATTAAGTGCCGAAGCGTACCTCACCGAAGTGATCGTGAGTCGTGGTAGCTGTTGAGGGCCTGAAATAAATGGCACGAGCTTGTAATTTATGATGTGTTCGGTCTTAGGCAGAATGGAGACCGCATCATTGTGAGCTCCAGAGAACACAAAGCTCTGAGAATCCCCAAGTGAATACTTGATTTCCTGAAGCAGGTTTGTGAGATTCCGGACCCTTACATAAAATGAGAAAGGAACTCCAAGAACAACATGAGGGGGGCATTCTAAACTCACGACCAAAGGCGGTTTCTCCACACTAACAGATGACAACTTGTGTTTTGTGAGAACGACAGAATTTGATTGCTGACTGGAATCTAACTCCCTAGTCCACTCTAGACAAACCGTGCCCACACCAATACTTCGTGAATCAACTTGAGGAGTGACTGAAAATACTTTTTTAAATTCTTCACCTGGAACAAAAAGCGCTGGTTCAGATGGAGTCCCGCCACTGACAGAGCAAGAACATCTGACATCGTCATCACTTTCTGAATCGATTGACATTGATAGCAACCGCAAAGGCACCTCGGTGCAATTCCTAGCACTTACAATGAGGATACTTTTTTCATTCAAAGGCAACGATACCTTCTGATCAGAACCGGGCAATTGTTTCTCCTTAGAGAGCAGAAGGGGTTCCCTCCGGAATGGCATCATAAAATGGTGGCTGATGACCAATGGAGTTTGGCCTTCAATCTGTAAACTCTTGTGTACATTAAGTCTCTGGAAACTGGCACCTGTGGAGTTTTGGTGATAGCCAAGTGAAACATAAAGCATAACAGACTTGGGTCTATGCCATTTTATCTCCAGTGTGCAGGACCATGACTCATCTGGTGCTAGATCTGGGACAGAGACCACACCAAATGACTGCTGAATCTTCTTAATGCAATCAGAATTTATATGGGATTCATCTTCCTCAAATTTTCCTGATATGCTGAGAAGCTCCACATAATGCTCGATGGAAGAAAAGGATTCTGCATCTCTTGGGCTAATCAACAAGCCATCTCCTCTTGCATCCACAAGATTGATCTTGAGTTCTCCTGAGTGAACAGCATGGCCTTTGGAGACAACCGAGACGGGTATAATGAAATTTTCTCCAACTAAAACAGGGCCGGAAGCACTTAAAGTGAGATCGACTTGAGGCTCCGGCTCTTCGACCTGGATAAATTTTTGACCTGTGAAAGCTAAACTAGGATCTTTGGTAGGGAACGTCTCAACCCGGTCCTCAAATTTCCAAAGTGGCAAGTCTTCCATTGAAGCAGCACTTTCTGCTCGGCAGCATATCTTGAAATGATCTCCTATTACAACTGTCACTGATAAGCATTCAAGCCTTCCACTCTGCGCTGCAAATTGTATCCTTTGACATTAAATTTCTAAAACAATCATTAGATACAAATGCTACTTTGAGGCACATCTAGACATCAATCAAGTATTGGAAATTAAACTTGATATCCATCTTCCATGATTCTTGCCTTATATACTGCTTAAGCGGAGTTCATGGTTATATCGGTATCTATCACCCAAGCTATGTCTCGAAATATTAATTAAGTTAAAGGCTCCTCGTCAAAGTTGGTTTTATAAGGGGTCGGTCAAAGTCGGTTCTATATTGTATTTAGAAGGTTGGTGGTGCTATATAGGTAAGTATTGGCAATTGTCATACAGAGTTGTCTGGGTAGTCAAACATGCATGCACTATAAAAAGGATATTGGTTGTAGAAAGAATAACATATTAAGTCATTGAAAGAAAAGTTAATTTGGTGAGAGATCATAATGGTTTAAAAGAAGGAACCCGCCAAAACAGGGATAGCCGATATGGTTACCGAGGATCTATGTTGTACTGAGCGCTAGGCGAGACGAGGCGACAGCCTACCCGCCTCGCCTAGGCGCGCCTAGGTGTCCGCCCAGGTCATAGATGATTTTTTGCAGGAAAAAGAATGCAGTTATGTGCAGGCAGTGCAGTTATGTATAAGATATTAAGAAGCAACAATATAGTAATATAAAAGAATAGTTGATTTGTCAAGAACAGTTGATAACTAATATACACAATTACATAAACAGTTGATAACTAATGCAATATATATAATAAGCATTAACCAATAAGTAATATAATAAGCCTAAAGTAAGCATTAAGCAATATAATAAGTACTAACCAATATTCAACATCAAGTAATAATAAGTTGATAACTAATAAGCATTAAACAAGCATTCATAAATAAAACAACACAAGAAGTTCTCGAAGACTAAGAGTCTAACTTCAAGCTTCGAAGCCTAGGCGCGCCTATGTATTCCCCTAGTCGTCCCTAGGCGCCCGCCTAGGCCCGCCTAGGCGCCCATCGCATGACCTTCTGTTTTTTTCCTCCAAGTTGAGGCGGGCTGCCCCCAACCTGCACGCCTAGGCCGCCTATGCGCGCCTAGGCGTCACCTGTGACAACATTGCCGAGGATATGGAAGATCGCAAGTTGAGTTTGTGGACGAGGAAGAAACAGAAGCACTCATAAAGAAAGAGTTCAAGGTTCAAACTGCAAAACATTTTTTACCAAATTAAAAAAAAAAAAAAAAAAAAAAAAACTGAAGTACAAAAGGTCGAAAGTGAATTCTTGAAAAAAGCTGTAAAGAAAAACAGATAACGAGGTAATGGAAGTTGGCATAGGTGTTGAAAATAATAAAATGGTTGGGAAGGAATTGGAGAAATAAAATCAAGTGTAAGAGGGTATATTGGAAATTAAACTTGATGTTCATCTTCCATGATTGTCTTGCCATATCTACTGCTAGGGTTCATTTAGCAGGGGTTAAAGGCTCCTGGTCAAAGTTGATTTTGCAAGTAGAGACAAAACTACATTAGAACTCTTCTATATGAACAACAAAAATGGATAGGAATCTACAGAAATGTAAAAAAGGAAATATCCTGTAATATGTTGCACTTTACAACACAAAAACAATATATTTATCTTTATAATTCCAGTTCAAATGGAAAAGGTGTCCAGTAATATATTGCGGTTCTACAACACATAAAAACAATTTATGTTTCTTTCTATAATTCCAGTTGAAATGGAACAAGGGACCAATTTGATAATTGGATACCCATAATGCTACAAAGTCCATAAGCTTCTATTACGACATATATCCTTCTTCCAAGGTACATGGCTGGTAAGCAATACAGATGTTCTTTTACTAATATCAATTTCCATATTCTCAAAGTTGGTCCTTCGCTTAGATATCACCAGACCCAAACAGCAAGGAAGGACATTCCCCAAAATGGTATTTAGAACTCACGAAGGTTGTTACGCATTTTTGGTAATGCCCTTCGGTCTCACCAACGCCCCTTGGCATTTCACACTTTGATGGAGAAATTGAGCTACAGAAGAATCTAGACATGGCTCAGAACAGTATGATAAAACTAGCAGATCTAAAAAGGTTCAACAGGTTTTCCTCACACTTCAACCATAGGGTGACAAAGCTTTCTCCAAGGTTTTGTGGGCCTTATGAAATCATTTCAAAGGTTGGTAATGTCTATAAGTTACAGTTGTCAGTGAGAAGAGAGCCCATTATCAATCTGGCCCAAATCCCAGACAGCAGAAGGAAGAAAGGCACTTGCATATCAAACAGTTTGCCCAATGGTCTGGCACTTTGCGACATGCAAACGTGGGTCAGTGAATGGACACTAGAACCTGATGATCCAAACTCCAACCTTGAGACCAAGATTGTTAAAAGAAAGAGGATTGGTTTGTGCACGAATGTGCGTGGACACTTGCCATGCAATGTTCTCACATACTAGAATCCGACATACCTCCAAGTATTTGACCACCCACGTATTTGCCTTACTAGCCATGAGGAGAAAGTCACTTTTCTGTTGTTCATTTTCTCACAACTACTTGTAGGTCAATGGGTCCTGTTTCATTCCCTCCACCCCCTCCACCCACCCACCCCACCCCCCACCCCCCAACCCCACCCCTCCCAAAACCACCACCACCTATTAGATACTTGGTAACCAAATTGGCTGATTGATCTTCTCTGTTTAGCTTTGTGCATCTCTGATTGACAGAAGTTTTAAATTGAAGCTCTTTGTGTTAGCTTTCTGACTAGATCTTAATTAGCTGAAATATATAGTTATAACTAGCTGAGACCTGTAGCTATAATTATAAGTAGCTGAAACCTGTAGTTGTAACTTGTAGTACTTTAATGCTTCTGTATCTATAGCTACATATAGGCTTTGATTAAGTAATTTCTATAATGTCATTGCATTTCGCACATTTGAACTTTTAAGAGAAAGAACGCAGCCCCCTTCAATTAGGCATGTGCCAAGCCTTGTGCTTCAAGTGCTAATGGTACCTTGCACCACGCTTTGTGCCTTGCAGAGTGATAACAGTGCTTCGGCCGATGGATTCCGAACTGCAATGGACCCTTCTTATAAAGACTTCGAAGGAACCTATATCAATCATATTATATGATTTGGGCTGGCTATGTCAGTCAAACTCTGAAGGATGTGAGCATTAAAAGAGATTTGTGGATGCATGTCAAATTAGGTAAAATCCGAGGGACATATACATAAAAGCCCCCTTGTAGAGCAAATTGTATCAGAAGTAATGGAGTTTTCTCTAGGAAATGAAATTCATTATAGATCTACAACTCTTAGGCTATGTTTGGTTTGAGGAAAATGGAAGGAAAAGGAAAGAGAATAAAGCATGTTTAGTTAGTATGAAAAATAAAATGAAAGGAAAATGAAGTGAAGAATCTTAACTAATATATACTCTATTCACTCTCTCCTAAATTAGTGTGTTTCTATTTTCTCTCTCAACCACTCCTCTTTCCTTTCTATTTTCTTTTCAAATGTTCCTCTTAACCAAAAAAACAAATAAAATATTCTTCTCTCCTCTTTCCTTTGTATTTACTTGTCAAATGTTCCTCTTAACCAAACAAACAAACAATTTTTTTTTCTTCCCCCCTATTCTCTTTCTTTTTCATTTTAATTTTATTTTCGTTCTCTCATTTTATTTTATGATATCTCAGACCAAAGACAGCCTTAAGGGGTGCAACTTGAGTTAAAAGATACCTAATATTCTTCTCTATATATAAACCTCTGAGTAGTAATATCCTACAGATAGCAATATATAGAATGTAAAACGAGCATCCTGAGGACATACCAGGTTTTATTTCAAATGTCATCCTTAACCACTTGTTTGCTGTCAACACAAGGGATGGAGCACACTCTACTCGAATATCCTGATCTTCGAGGGGCCCCAATGTTGAAAGTTTTTCCCTAGCAGTGACTACTTTGAAGCTACAATTCGGTTGATTGAACTGACACTGCAACTGATCCATCTCAACTGGAAGTGGTAGTTGTGATAGAAGTGACAAAGTGATAAATGTAGATGAACCCGGTTTAACAGATAAATCATGAAAGGCAACAGATGCTAAAAGTGCTACTCTGAGAGGGCTTATGAGATCAATTTCAAGATGAAGAGGATGGTCCTTGGAAACGTTGTTAAGGCTGCTAATTCCGTCGCTTGCATGATCTCCTTTTATAAGGTTCAACACTTCTTCTTGTATCTTCTTTCTCTGAGAAAGAGAAGCTGGACCTCCAGGGCCGTGTTCCTTCTTACGCTCGACAGTTTCTGATTCATTGCTTGATAATATTGGCAATGCAGCCATTTCGAGAGAATACTGAACAAAATCTTCTGTTGACCCAAGTCTTCTTGAGCACTCTCTTAAGTAACCCAAGCTCTCCCAGAGCAAAGTGACCCAGCCTTCTTGCCGATAAAGAGCAGTTACACCTTCAAGAAGCTGTTTTGCATTGCTAAAATCCTCTGCTGCAAAATACTCCCAAGCCATCCTACTACTGCAATACGAAGCTGTCCTTGGAGCTTTGAGGTTGTTAAATGACTCAGATGCTCTTCTAAACAGAGCTATGATCTCTATTGAATCTTGAAACCTCTGCCCCTCAACAAGAGCATAGCTTGTATACTCCACATCCGAAAGACTACGAAGTTCAACAAGGTAAGTTTCAATATCTGCAAGAACAAGATTAATGATTGTAAGCTGGGTTATGGAAACTCACGGGAGCATCGTAACTGTATCCCCTTGCTCGAATAAGCGGCCAAACTGGCCGACATATGTTGAGGGTATCACAGATTCTGGATTGCCACCAATTGTATCTAGTGTGGACAAAGAAAAATCCAGATAGTTTCTTTTCTCCCTCAAGTAATGGGCTGACAACTGCCATCAAAATAACTAGTAATAGTTAAAAAAAAGGAATAAGAAAACCAGAAAGAGAATGGGAATGAATGAACATGGCAATAAAGTGAGTCAGTTCTAGAACTAGATAATAGTTTCATTTTGATGTAAATCAAGTTGTGTTCATAAAACTAGTTTATTTTCCAATTTACACTTTTCTGGGAACCATGAGGAAAATAATGTGCTTTGCATGTGCTATAAAGTGATTTAGTTATTTATTTTTCAATTGCTGCCAAGAGAAAATGTAATCAGAATCTGAATTTTTTCTAAGAAAAAGGAACTTCAAAGACCAAGAAAATCATCCTATTTTCAACCAATAACAGAAAGCATAATGTCCTTTCTTTTCATCTTTCTAGTGTCCTTTTTATACAGTTCACTAGAACCAATTTGCATAGAAAGTGATTAAAAGAAAGCAAACATCAGTGGATAGGAGAGAACATAAAATTAAAAGAAATAGAAAGTAGTCCACACCTTTCTTTCATCCAAAAGATACTGATGAATAGAAGTTATAGCTTGAATTTATTCTGAACTCTTGCAATTTACTTCCATTACAATAAGTAAAAGCAGTTGCTAACCTAACCAAATATTTTCTCATAGTATGGAGCAAACAGGCCCTGTGACTCCATAATACTTACGCCAATATGAAAGTAAATGATAGGCTACTAATTTGCAACAAAATAACCTGAACTTCCAGGTTTGTGCAACTAAATACCCTAAACTTTTAACTAAATACCATGAACTATTGGGCCGTAAGGAAGTTGCTACCTCCTGTTAGTTGACAGTTATATTCTCTGTTAATTTTGCCCTAATGGCTAATAGTGGTAATTACTTTTTTTTGGTGAAAAATCAAAATCTCAAAAAAAAAAAAAAAAAAAAAAAACTAGCGTCCTGTGTCAACTATTAAGGTTTTATTTAGTTGCAAAAACCTGAAAGTTCAGGTATTTAGTTGCATTAGCCTAAATGATATGCATAGCAGTAGCAAAAAATGAATGAAGATAAAGATCTGCAAGCGAAACTGACTCTTTATGTAGCAGAGATGTTGTACCTCATAGTAGTAAGCTGGTTGGAACTCCCACTCTGTCAGAGGATTATCTGATGTGCCAAAATTGGGAGAAAGATTGCTTGGAACAGCTGCAGAGCTCGTCTCCAGTAACTCCGCAAATACCAGGAACTGCCTGCTGAACCATTCCCAGTGAAGAAAAGCAACTTCGGGTGCTCCCACAACCCGTTGATAATTTGCTACATGTTTATGAAACCAATTTATTGCTTCTACAATTTTGCCACCATGCAGTAACAAGGTTGATACTTTGAAATGTAGCTGCTCAGCCATAGCTTTTATCTCAACTAGGCGTTGGATAGGAGGCAACCTTGTTGATGTTCCAACCATCTGATATTTAGAACATTATCAAACCTTGATAATAAAAAAACTCCTAAAAACAATTTCATACAAAATTAGATGAAAAGAAGTCCTAGGTCCATTTTAAGCTTGTACAAAGCAGACAAAAGATAACGCTAGACAAGCAAACTTGACTGCATAAGGAACAGTCACATTAAAATATATGGTTATGACTGTAATACATAACTATATCCTGAAACACTTGAGTACCCAAAAGTACCAAGATCCAAAAACGATTCTTATTGTCTTACATATCTTTTTGCTAGATTTTTGCCAAATTATAAATTGTTTATTTATTTATGTTAAGCTGCTATTACAAAAGTTCGCTAATATTAACACAATATGATTAGAAATTAAGGCATCAATGTGGTCTAGGGCGCTAGGCTTGTTAAAACAATCTCTCTTTTTACTTGGCAATTGAATCAGATACTTAACAGATTATAAATTGTGGAACTTGCCTTGCACTTGCTTTCTCGAAGAAATATACATTCCTCAAGATCCTTAGTTGGCTATAAGGGTTTGGACCGACTTGGATGTGGGAGTGGGTATCAATAAATTATACAGGGTCAAGAATGGAGCTGAGCATGGTCTGAGATGTTCATACCAAGTTACAGAAACTAGGTTTCGGTGTTCGGTGTTGGTTTTGAACCCTTCCTATGAGTATCAGTTTTGAACCATTCCTATGGGTGTCTGTTTTGGCAGCTTTTAGTTTTGTTTTTGTTTTTGTGATATTTTTGTGGAAGTGGGGTGATCAATGGTTTTTAAAACCATCCGCTTCCGGACCCTCCATTTCAGTTCTGAAACAACCGAAAGGTTTTGGTTTTGGCCAATACCTGAAACTTTGTTCACACTAGTTTGAGCACGGATGCAGTTCGGGTCGTAAAAGTATCAATTCCGACATCAATTAAGATTATTTTGGGCTCGAGTTAGATAATTTGCAAGTTATACACCCTAATTTAGCCTTGATACGAGATTAAATAGGATATAGCTTTAATATTGAAAAGTTATGAATGAATATTGAGATAGGTATTGAAGATTCAGGGGGTGGGGGGTGATCTTACTAGATTTGATTTATCTTTTCCCCACCATCTGAAGGGGACATGAAAAGAAGAGATCAAAAGAGAGTAGAGAAGGAAGAGAGAATGGCAGTAGCAGAAGCAGAAGCAGAAAGCAGAAGAAAACGGATACAGAATAAGGAAAGGAATAAGAGTACGAAGAAGAGCAAAGGGAACACTTTCAGGTAAATGGTTAATCATGTTTTAATGTGTTTGGTTTAAATTGTCTCAAAACTCAAAAGCAAGGTTCAAAAACTCAGGTTTTGGTTTCGATTTCAGACCAGATCCCTCGTGAGTCTCCGTTTCGGCAGTTTCAAGGGGTTTAGGTGGTTTTGAATTGGTTGGCTTCGGATGTTCTGGTATTTGGTTTAGTATCAATTTCAGTATGAATTTCGGCCGACACTTAAAACCTTGCTCCAAAGTAGTTATAATAAAACGACAAGTCGCAATTTGTTTCACTTCAACCTTGATTTGTAGGTCAATTTGTAAAGTTCAATTCTGAGTTTCTTTCAACTGGAATTGTAGGTAGAGTCAAATTCTACATGGATCAGGAGTTGTCTCTGGAGTAATGTTAAAATATTGTTCGATCTCCAAATTCATGTCAAACTTTGGCAACTTTTAGTACTGGCTTAGGAGCCTAATCAGTATTCCTTTGAATAGGTTTTAAAATGTTATAATATCCTCAATTTTCCGACTCTTCTTTTTAGGACATTGCAAGAATGTTGTCTTTCGTGTATATAAATCTCACAGTTGCAATTTGGTTTTGTTTCCATATTACCTTGCTCACATATGTGCATAATCTAACCTGGAATTTGTGATTACACTATCAGAATTAAAATGTCAACCTTACATTTGGTCCTTAGATAACAAGCTATGATAAAAAGATCCTGACATGATCTCGAAACAATTTTTTGCTACTCCATTTTGTAATCAAGATATTTGGTGCCTTAAGTTTTTGTTAGATTAGCTGAAGATTATCTAAAAGGATTGTCCTTATCCAAGTCCTAAACAAGCTTGTTAAGCCAAGGCAACATGAGGCGACGAGGAAGCAGGGACCAATAGACCTAGGCGGGGCTCTCAAGGCGGCGGGGCAGGTGCCTCAAGACTAAAATTAGGGATGTACTGTGACAAGCTTGTCATCAATGATTGAGAACTTTTTCTTTTTGAGATGTTGGTATTTGGAGATTTGATAAACATGAGGCAAGGTGGAGATTGTTAGAATTAGATCAAGTTTATCTAAAAGATTGTGTTTATCAAACCCTAAACAAATCAGGATTAGTTTAATGTTTAGATTAGTTTCTTTGGAGGTTAAGAAATATTGAATGGCTATAATTTATTCTAGGGTTTAGGTTTTAGGCTATAAATATGAATGCCTCTTTTGAGGGGGGAGAGAGAGAGAGAGAGAGAGAGAGAGAGGGGAGAGATGTAGGGTGTTGGATTTTTTGGCTGTTTGTTGAGTCGGTTATCTTTCTTGATCTTGTTATTTTTATTTCTTTTGCAGCATCTTTGTCACAAGAGTTTTTGCTTTAATTCCAAAGTTAGGAGTTGGGATTGAGCCTCCAAATATACCTAGTAAGGCTATACACTAACCCAAAGAGCATGTATGGATACTCTTAAATTACATATTTCTTATGAGAAGTTCGCTTATGATATGTATTTAATAAGAATATGAGCTAAAAATTTAGGTTAACAAATTGTTTTTTCATCATAGTACGAAAATGAGTGATCTATGTTATGGCGGTGTACCAAAATTAGTTTCAGATATAGTTTCTGACAAAAATTTAGCTCAATGTCATGTTATTTACAAGTTGTTCTTCAGTTTAGTTATAGGATAAATTGTTCGAAAGAGTAGAAATTTTGGGTTCATGGCCAAATTGCCAATAAAGGCCCTCGGTTGACGTTCTTAGGGTATATGAGCCCTAGGGGGACGTCAATCAAGGGATGCATGTCGGAGGTAAAAAGAAAAGAAGATTGATCGAGTTATTTTGTCCCAAGTGGGAATGATTGATAGCTTAAAGAGACATCTTAGGTGTAAGTGGGCACTAGGGAGATCTAGGACTTTTTCCCAAGTCTAAAAGTCTATAAACAGAATTGTAATCAGACCTTCATTAGTGGATGATGAATGATTGTTTTCTTTGAGACATTGCATGTTAACTGTAAAATTGGTGTGAAGCCAAATCGTAGGTATGCAACCTAGAAAACCAAACCTTAAATGTGCACCTAGAACTAACCCTAATTTCTTATATTTTCTCCTCTTGTATCACCTTCTCCTTTTCTAATTGCAGCCCGATAGAACCTGCCCTTTGGTTTGCTGCCTGCTAACCTGCCAGGTCACTCTCCTTTGCTTCATGCTGCTCTGAAGAACTGAACTGCCAGCACCAGAACACCTCCACAAACACCTGCAAAAGCCCCATGCCCCTGTTTTAATTGTTATCACGCAACAACCTCCATCCCATCCCCTCTTCTGATTGCTGCCATGAACCCGGCAACACAACCCCACTTAATTGACACGCGACAACCTCCATCCTATTTTCTTTGTCTATTAATTGAGCTGTCTATTAATTGAGCTTTGTTTTCTTTGTTTTTGGTTATTTTTTTTCTTTTGGGTGTTTCATTGACTACTGTTCCTATTATGAGTCATATGTTATTCAATGGAAAACTTTATAGATGTTAAGAACACATGATCACTATCGAACTAGTGTTGTTTTAGTTTCGCTTTTAGTAGTCGAACTTTATAATTTGTAGGACTGCTAGATGTCTAATAATATTCTTTATTGTTTTTTAATGTGTTCAATTTATCCTTCAGTTTTCCAATGTATTTGCCGATAGGATAATGATTTTAATCAAGCAAACCAATACACGATACGTATCACGATATGACAACATAGCCTATTATATTTTGTTACAACAAATGTCATGCTTAATTGGACTCCTTCTAAAGTTAAGTTTTTTAATGATTTATTCTCTTTATGAATCCAAATTCTATAGAATTTTTTTTTTCACTTAAAGTGTTGGGAACTAACAGTTCCCAGAACTTCTCAGACTAGCCAGAAAATTGGAGATGATTGTTTGACTTCAGAACTATGTGAACTGATCCTCGTAATGGCAAAAATTGTGTAGTTAAGGGTTGTAATGGCATATAGACGTTTGGTAGTGTATGTGGTGTGATATTTGTGTTACCCAAATGGGTATGGTAGTTTACATATATGATGATGTTGCAGATGTGTGCATAGTCACAAGTTCGGTCCGGAAATAATTCTGAAAGGTTGAAAATTTCATATTCAGTAGAGGTTCGAAAATTCCGATATAGATGTGCAGTTTGGATACAGTTAAAATATAAATTAAATTTATGGCATCGTCATCTCATGCTCATAGCTACCTTGACAAGGAATTTAGCATCAATATATAGGGTTGACATCAGGTCGACCAAATGTCATAGAACCTTGGAAATCTTGTATGGAACTTTCTTATGCTCCATAGCGGTCATTTTGATGGGAGAAGACTTGGATATTATATATATATATATATATATATATATATATATATGGCTCGGGCACGGACCTCTGGCGGGACCCTTGGATAGATCGGCGTTCGCTACTTGACATTAGGGGTTCCCCGACACACACGGAGGACAGGCGAGGTCTGACGTGTAGTCGGATCTTACGAGATGGAGAGTGGAGGCCGGATTCCTATCGGTACACTGAGGAGCTGGGTGGGTTCATTATGTCTACAGTCATTGACTCGGCTTTGCCTGCGGACAGGTGGATTTGGGAGCCGCCTGGAGCATCTTCGGGCTCGGGGGAGTTCCAGTTCCGTAGTTGTTATAATCTTATCCGGCACACTTTTCCTCTGAGTTCTGATTACGAGTTCGTCTGGTGTAAGGGTCTGGCCAGGAAGATGCAGTTGTGTGTTTACAAACTTCTCCTGGGCCGCCTATTGACGAGAGATCGCCTGAGTTCTTTTGGAGTGCCAGTGCCGGACCCCAAATGTGTGCTTTGCTGTTTGGAGCCTGAGTCTATTAGACATATCTTTTTCGAGTGCACTCTGGCATGGCAGATATGGTCGGAGCAGAGTCGGGTATTGGGAGTGAGCGCCTCTGGAAAATACATTGGGGACATCATCCCGGTGATACGAGATAGCAGGGGTCGAGGTCAGGACTGGTTCCGTACTGCTAGAGTTCGTTTGGCGGCTGCGGTTTGGCATGTTTGGCGGGAGCGAAGCCGCCGGATCTTTGAGGGACTGGTCACACCTCCGGTTGGCATTCTCCATAACATTGAGTTTGATGTGAACGCTATGGAGAATGGATGAGGGCTGAGTGGGAGTTCCACTCAGAATGTATGTTGTATGATTATGACTTTTCATTTGGAATAAAATTTACCTTTTTTCCAAAATATATATATATATATATATATATATATATATATAGTCCCAAGGCAACTTACTAGACTGTCCCATGGTAGACCTCGCACTTACTCTCGAGTCTCGACTTTGGGCTGGTACTTTGCTTCTTTCTCCTAGCCTTCCTCGGCGTGTCCAAGTCACCCTGATCCATCTCGAAATTCCCTTGTTGAAGCATTCAAAGCTATTTGTCATTCTCCTTAGTGAGATGGAGATCATCCATCTGGGCCTTAGAGTGATTCCCTCTGGATCGCTCAATTCATCTGCTGAAGCCTCGGTGCAGCTACTCAGCGGGTTCCGTCCTTTGGAGGCGGATTGTGATACCACCCTTGAAGGAAGCTCCTCCCCTATAGAAACATCTATACTACTCAGAGATTGGCATGCTCCATACCCAGCCATGGCTGGCAGCGGAGCGGGGGCACCTCCCTCCGATGGACACACAAACGTAGGGCCAAGTAGTCCATCCTGAGCCATGCCATCCTCTCCCAGTTCCTTAGGATAGAGTAAGTGGCCTCGGAGATAGCGCCGACTTGGTCTCGACTCAGTTCTGGTGGTTCACACGATGCAAAGAGCTGGATCGAGTGAACACCCGGTGTCGAGTCCTTTGGCAAGTGGGCAGGGTAAGCAACATCTCTCGCGGAGGACTTCTATAAGATCCTCCCTAACACCTTCATTGGACAAGGCCGGGGACACCTCCTCAATGTGCCCAATGCATCGGCAAGTAGAACACGTCGGCGACATCCATTCGAAGGAGACAGACTGCTCGAACCTGTGACCATCGGGGAGGCAAACATGAACAGAGATAGGGAGCGCCCGACACGCAAATATCTCGATCAGAACACGAGCAAAAGCCAGTCGTTTGCGAGCCGTAGCGTCGTCCATGAGAATTAGGATACCGATAACGCTAGCGATCTTCATGATGGACGACTCATTCCACAACTGAAGGGGAAGCTTCCGCAGCTGCACCCAAACAGGGATGGACGTTAAGAGGTCTCTCTCCAAGGAGATCGTCTTGGACCACTTCTTGAGGATAACAAGCCGACTGTCGAACATCCAAGGACCTCTCTGTAGCACTATCTCAAGGTCTGATTCTAATGCAAACCGAACGAAAAAGAAGCCATTCTCCCGGAAGAAGACTTCAACACAATCGGAAGGAGCCCGAACACGTCTAACAAAACTCGAAATGGCATGATAGGAAGGGTGTTGTCCTACAACATAGAACACCAGAGTCATCTTCCATTCCATTGTTGAGATTTCGGTATCTTCGATAGCGATATCAACAGTGCAAACCCCATCCACAACTTGGGGCTCCACGAAATGGAGTCTGAGATCCACCCACAGCATCGGTTGGGCCCAACCGTGGCTTGTTCCATTAGCGGAACACACGGAGCCAACCGTCCTCGCCATCACGAGTGGCCGGGGGGGGGGGGGGGGGGGGGGGGGGGGGGGGGGGGGGGGGGGGCGGGGAGGAGGCGTGTAGCTGCAAGAGGGGCAGCAGAGGTCGCTCAGTAGGGACACGGGTAAGTCTTTTTTAATTACTCTTCCTCCGATGGTTCCACACATGAATTACAACCCCAAAATTCTCAACCTGCATTTGTCCCCTGCACATCAGCTCTTCCTTGCACTCACTACAACCACTCAGCTCCTCTATCGCATTTGTAGCCATCATGCAAGAAAATTACCGAAACCGAACGAGGGGAATGGAGGACTTCCGATCAAATATTCTGCAACTACTATGCCTTAATATATGCAAACAATTCGTGAACATTGCGATAATACAAATAGTTTGCAAATTAAACGATTTATTCATGAATCTATACTACTTATAATGAGAAAAGTTTTTCACCGTGAAACTTTTCTTTTTCAAATATACCCTTGCATATGTTTATTAATTAAAATTATTCATTAAAGATAATAAAGGCTGCTAGGTAATTATGGGAGGTGTCATTTGGTCTTCCTAAATAGTCTTGCATGATATATATTAATATAATAATATATTTAGAATAATTAAGATAACCGTCTTTTAATCTTCCTAAATAGTCTTAATAAAGATTAAAATAATTATAACAATTTTATAATAACAATCTATAAAATACGTGCAACGCACGTGCATATATATTAGTCCCAAATAATATGTGAATCTACTGATTTGTGGCCTGTTCGTGAATTTTTTAAATGATTCTTGAATATTTTGACTATGGTTGTGTGGGCTGATGTGTTTTAGAATATTTATATTTTGGATGTGGACAAAATTGTATATAATGTGTTGATATATCGGGATGTGTGATATAGAGAATGTTTGACTATGATTGACTTGATGATCCAGGACATTTGTAATTACGATTTACTTGAATTCATCAAAATGATTGTCAGAAACCTTGGATTTGAATCACCTCGAATTCGGGTAGTGAGATGGTTGTTAACTAGACGATATGTGCATGCAGTATAGGCCTCTATAAACATCAGTGGGCTTCTGGTGTACCTTAAGGCCTTCTTTGGGGAGGGGGAAGTGAGGGAATGAATATTTTCTTTTATCTACTTGGATATATGGAAATCAAGAGAACTGTTGAAACAATTTTCTTTTCTATCACTTCCTTGCCTCCAAACTTGGCAAAAGCAAAAAGCACACCCAGGCGCCTAGGTCCTCTGGCGCCTAGTAGCAAAGCTCAATAGAGGCACTGACCTGGAAAAAAGCGCATGCAAAATAAACACACACACACACACACACATATATATATATATATATATATATATATATATATATATATATATATATTTGAAATGGTAATTTTATTAATAGTGAAAATAAATAGTACAATAGTATTATGACTTGAATGCCCCATACTAGGAAACAAGACACCAATACAACCCTCAGCCAACTCAACTACTCATAGTAGCATACTCGACTGACCCATGGTAGATCTTGTTCTGATTTTGAGCTTACGGCTAGATCTCAGTTTCTGACTTCTAGTTCTCCATCTCGGTGTGGCCACATCCTCGTGTTCCATCTTGTTGTCTCCTTGCTTAAGCAAATGTAGTCATTTCTTATTTTCCATGGTTAACGAGAGGTCGTCACTTTGGGTCTTGGTCGAATCTCTCTCCGAGTCAGAGATCTCATCGGTCGACTCCTCATTATAGCTGTCCACCAGGTTCCATCCTTTGGAGTGGAGCCAAGCCTCAACCCTTGAAGGAAGCTCCTCCCCTATAGCATCATCAACTCTACTTCGGGGGGCGTCCTGCTCTATGGCCAGAAGATGTCTAGGTAAAGGCCTAAACAGGAGCAGGGTGTGCTCCCGAAGATGGACTATCAATCATAGTACGTGTTGGTCCCACCGGCATCTCTCCATTCCTGTTCAGTTCCTTGGCCACCTTTGGCAAGTGGATAGGGTGAGTGACCTCGAATGTAGCGTCAACTCTGTTATCGACTCGATCCGGGCTATCGTGACGACCAGGGGAGCAGGGTCAAGGTGGACAGCCCAAGTGCCGACATACTAGGCAAGTGGACAGGGTGAGTATCCACACTATCACGTAGAACATACATAAGCTCCTCCCTTAGGACTTCACCGAAGGGGGCTTGACACATCTCCTCGACATGGTCTATACAGCAACAAGCAGAGCACGTCAGTGACATCCATTCAAAGGAGATAGGTTGCTCGTATCTACGTCCATTACGGAGATAAACCGAAACAACGGAGGCAGAGCTCTGTAAGTCGTTATCTCAATCAGAACACGAGCATACGCCAACTTCTTACGATGTGCCATGCCAGGATCCATATAGATAGGAACTCCACTTGCAATCTTCCGGAAAGAAGGTTCATTCCATAGCTGGAGAGGAAGCCTTACAGCTGCACCGAAACAGGGATAAAGGACAGAAGGTCTCGCTCTTGGGAGATCAAAGGATCCTAGCTCTTGGTGATGGCAAGTCGCTTGTTAAACATCCATGGCCCTCCTTGAAGCACTTTCTCAAGATATGATTCTACTGCGAAGCGCACAAAAAAGAAGCTATTCTCACATATTAATACCTCCACGCTTCCTGTCAGAGCCCAAACCCTACGAACTTAGTCCACTGTAGTCGGGTAAGAAGGCCATTACCCAACCACATACATGGCCAGAGAGTTCTTCCACTAATCCACCGAGAGTTAAATATCCTCAGTGACAATATCGGATGTCCGCACACCCTCGACCACCTGCGGCTCCTCGAAGTGAAGTATGAGATCCACAGCGGGCAGGAACAAATATGCCCAGGAGATAGGTTTGAAATAGGAGGAGGTCTACTGGAGAAGGAATTTATAGGAGGTGGTCGAATACCTACATACTCCGTTGCATTCATCCCCAACAGCCTCTAGGACTTGCCCATCTGTACACGATATATATATATATATATATATATATATATATATATATATATATAGCAAATGACCTCTAGCCTAGTGGTTAAGAGAGATGCATGCGGCCCGAGGTAACCTACTAGTCTGGCCTTCGGTAGCCTAACACTTAAGAAACACACAACAGAACCACGACTACAACACAATTGAACTCCTCGTACTCCTGCTACTCAAGGTAACCTACTAGTCTGGCCTTCGGTAGCCTTTGAGATGACCTTCAGCTTGAGGCTAGAGCTTTGCACCTTAGTTACGTTCCCTTCCTTGTCAGCAGCCTCATCAGCAGATGTCTTAGTGCATCTTTCAGATGGGTCACATCCATTGGAGGTGGGTTGCACCTCAACCCTTGAAGGAAACTCCTCTCATATATTAGCTTCAACTTTGCTTAGAGACTGGCCAGCTCCATGCTAGAAGAGGAGTCAGGGGGCCTGAAAGGAACAAGTAACTCCTTCTCAGTTGGGCTAGCAGTCGAAATGCTTGCTAGTCCTACCAGCACCTTCCCAGCTCTCTCGAGCTCCCTGGCCGTAGAAGACAAATGGGTAGGATGAGTTTCCATAGGGATTTCTTCAGTCTCAACTAAGTGGTCGGGGTAAGATTCTATACTTTCACGGAGGACTTCCATGAGCTCATCTCTAAGCCATTCACTGGAGGGAGCAAGACACAATTCCTCTATATGCCCAATGCAACGGCACGTAGAGCACGTAGGCGGTGTCTATTCAAAAGAAACATGTTGCTCGAACCGCTGTCCATCCGGGAGCCAAACTGGGACCAAGGAGGGAAGCGCATAAGAAGCAGTGATCTCGATAAGGACACGGGCGAAGGCCAGCCTCTTGTGATGGGTCATAACATCGGGACATCGATAATGCTTGCAATCTTCTGAATGGAGGGATCATTCCACAGTTGAAGTGGAAGCTTCAGTAGATGTACTAGACGGGGATAGATGCTAGAAGGTCCCTCTCCATGGAAATTATTGGATCCCATCTCTTGGTGATGACAAACCGCTTGTTGAATATCCAAGGGACACTTGGAGCACCGACTATGTCTTATTCCAGCGCAAATCGCACAAAGAAGAACTCATTCTCCTGTGAGAAGACTGCCCAAACCCTTCTAACGAAGACCACGATGGAAGGGTACGATATCCTTTGCCCGACCACGTACAGCACCAAGGCAGTCTTCCACTCCATCACGAAGATTTTGATGTCCTCGACCGTGATGTCTGTATCCTGAACCCCGTCCACAACCTGGAGCTCTTCAAAATGGAGTCTCACATCGGCAGCAACGAGGGAGGGTGCACAAATCTCAACCCAAGAGATGGGTTCGTCTTTAAAGAAGATTTGGGCAACTGGAGTAGAAGGGGGTCGACGGGAAGACAACCCTTGATCCGTACCAGTACCATCGCGGGATGGGTAAGCCGACAGCCCTATCCCCTTGAGATGCCCTTCCCGATGCGGGGTAGCAGAGTGGGTGGCCATAAGACCCTTCCCTCTCCTAAAACCTAAGCGGCACGTGCACAAGACCCACCAGCCTCTTTGTCCATAGTAGGGCCCATCTTGTTCCTGCACTTGAACACTTAGATCCGGCCATTGTCACCCTCGCGGGCGCTAAGGAGTTGCCGCGCAGCCAAACCAGCCATCAAAGGAGGACGGAAAGAGCATCAACTACAACAGGGAAGACAAGAGCCCTAGGGCTACCAGCAATCAGGTCACCAGGGTCCAGGGAGTATATATATATAAACTCCCACCATAATTGGAAGGAATAATCCGCTTTCCTGTGGTGAACCCACCCAGCAAGGATGCGCTATGTCTCCACCTGCTGACTACTAGAACTAGGAGGCTTTGCCTATATACACACACACACTAACTATTTGCTAATGGCTTCCATTTGTTTGGTATTAACAACATTTAGGCTCTTAGCACATTTTTTTGCTAACAGTCGAGACGATCGATGAGGTTGGTAGGGAATGGTGGTGTTGGAGTCAAGATTGGAAGAGAAAGAGGTTGGTAAGGAAGGAAGAGATTGGTGGCAGTCGGTAGAGAGTCGAGGCAGATGACACTTGGCAAGGCCTTGGGGAAGGCGGTTAGTTTTGAGTTTTGTGAGAGAGAGCTCGGATTTATACACACACACACACACACTAACAGTACGTTTGCTTATGGCTTCCATTTGTTTGGTATTAACAACATTTTAGGCTCTTAGCACATTTTTTTGCTAACAGTCGAGACGGTTGGTAGGGAATGGTGGTGCTGGAGTCAAGACTAGAAGAGAAAGAGGTTGGTAAGGGAGGAAGAGATTGGTGGCAGTCGGTAGAGAGTCGAGGCAGATGACACTTGGCAAGGCCTTGGGGAAGGCAATTAGTTTTGTGAGAGAGATCTCGGATTCAGGGACTAGGTTTTGATTTTTGTGATGAAGAAAAATTGCTCTTCTAACCCTCCCCCCCCCCCCCCCCCCCCCCCCCCCCCCCCCCCCCCCCCCCCCCGCCCCAACACCCCTATGTAAATGGCTCAGGTTTGGGCGTTGGGTTTTTTAACAGTAAAAAAAGTCAAAATGAGCAGATTAAGCCTAGGCGCCGCTTTTGACGTCTAAGTGCACTTAGTATGAAGCGAAGCGCTTGGTTGCACCTTACACCTACGTGTGCGCCTAGGCACGCTTTTGATAACTGTGCATGCTTCCAAACATAGTGGAGTAAATAACTCAACCCATTTTTTTATTATGTCCTGCATCAATTGTTCTCCCTGCCTCTTTTTAACACTGAATAAACTGGTTTATTGCAATAGTACATACTCTAAATCAATCAAGTTTCAGCAGCAAATTGCCATACACAATAAACTAGTTTACCAAACTTGTAAGCTTAATGCAGTAAGCATAATAATGATATAGCTAACTAGCTTAACACCAATCCATCATTCAAATAGTCATAACCATAAAATAAATAGTTCTGGGAATACATCGATGTGTTATACAAATAAGGTGTACCTCACGCATGGCATTGTAAGCATCTCCATAGAATCTCAATGCTTCTGTCCAGTCTCTTCGAAATTCCGCATAGACAGCAACCTGACGTTAATTACAAAAGATCATCCTGCAATTAAAACTTCAGTTGACAACATTTATCCATTTTTACAACATTTATCCATTTTTATATTATTTCATTAAAAAATGGTTATTGTAGTTGTACTATGTCTATTTCAATTAAATAAATAAACAATAGTATCTATTGCGATTGGGTGATTCAACAATGTTAAATGTTATACCATTTAAAACTAAGAAAACAACATATGATACATAAAATCGTGTCTAATGTGTCAGACATTTTTCTAGCTTTTTAAAATACTTTTGTCATTTTTGTCTATGTAACACAAAGAAACAGATACTCAGAAACTTCTGAAATTGCCCATACCAATAATCAAAGGAAGGGTTCAAACCTATCCCGATATAGATAGTGCAAATCTTGCTTTGAACAAAGCTTCAAGCCTAAACGAACTAGCCATTCATCAATTGATACCTATCTAAAGAAATCTTTATATTGAATCAAAACCCGAACCATACCCAAAATATTTTTTGGTTTCACATGTTGCACCCGAACCCGACCCGAAATTAATTCGGGTTTAATATTTTATATCCAAACCCAAATTTTTAGCTACAATTCAGGTCCTGTTAACGGGTTATCGGTTACTACTGACAACCTACTTTGTAGGATAAATAAAGATGAACATGGATAGTAGATATAAATCGAGAGGATTGAGTAGCTAAATCCAACAGCAAATGACAGAAGTCCTAGTATAAAATTGAGAGGACCTGCCACAGTAGCTGCCATGCATTGGTTTACCCCGAGATGCATATAAACTCTAGCCTTCCATCATCTCTTTCTTTTGGTATTCATTACCTTAACATCTTGCATATGCAACCCCTCACAGATGTCCAATTATTACATGAATATTAATAATTTGCATGTACTGCACTTGCACTTGCACAAGGAATCTAGTAAAACTAATTTATAGATAAGGTAAATACAACAAAGTGTTCATGAAGAATAAGTAAATGTGGAATACATTAAACAAATGACAGCCAATTTTTGTGAATAAATGATGGTCAAAGAAGTTCTGGAATTTATGGATACAAGGAATAAATAAATCCTTGGAAATGGAACAAGAATGGTTAACTAAGACCACAAATTCAGTCATTCAATGTAGCAAAGTATGACATGAAAAAAAAACAAATACTAGGTAACAGTTCTCTGTATGCTCACAACATAAAAAACTTGTATCCATACAGCTACTTAGCAAAAGCTGAAATTAACAGGAAGAAACAATGGTTTTATTGTTAGCAGTGGTCATGACATCAACAGAATCTAGAAAGAGCATTTCCTTGCCTTGAAGTAATAGCGAATATTCAGCTCAGCATAGCTACTAATCTTCTTGTCTATACGGGCTTTCATCCTTCGACCCTCCTCCATATAATATGCATTACATAATTCTGCAAATATCTTTGCCAGTCTGCATAAGAATTTGCATGACTTAAGAGGTAGATCATTAAACAGCACAAGAATAGCATATGACAACCAACAACTAACATTCCAATTACTATTTTGTTGCCAAATTTTATTTGCTTTGGAAGATTCATCTTAAACCCATTCATACTACGCAAAAAAGATTAAGCTAAGATTGGTCACAAAGCCAAACTATTAATGGACGAGCAAATTAAGATTCGTAATTCTGTACAAACCTGTTGAGTGATTCTCTTAATTCTGATGCATCGTTTTGAACAAAAAGAACCAGATGTTTAGAATCCACTTCAGCACGTTTCTTCAGTGCAGCCATAAGGTCCTCACTGACATCATCTGCAACAAACATATTAGCTTCACAAAAATTAATCTTATAATTTTATTGAGACATTCCCCGGTTCGAAAAGTCAACCCCAGAGGCTTTCACATGCCTCTTACTTACCTCTAATAGTTCTCAACACGAGTACAACAAGCAATTTGATGTTTGTTCCACGAACTAAAGCTCTGTCAGCATAAAGAAAAGATTTTGATTAAGTATATAAAAGTGGCCATAATCTTTGTACACCATAAAGTATAGAATGTGAAACAAGAGATGTCATGTATAAAGCAAGGTTCGCAGTATCAGCCATATCATTTCGTTTTTGCCATGTTCGATCCGATACCCCAACCGATACCGATACCGGCCAATATCGAAATTGTGGCTCTCATTCCCAGTAATTTTAGCAACGAAAAAATTACAAGGAAAGAGAGAAGTATGGAAAAAAGTAATGTAGGCACCCTCATTCAATCATTCTGAAGATTTAACATGCTATAGAGTGTCGACCACACAATGTAACCATTACCATTTGTCGAAGTTGTATACTACAATACATAAATCATTAGTATCATTCCATTCGATACTATATAGTGTAGTGTGTTTTGTCTAAAAAAAAGTAAGAACAATTATATCTAACAAGTAATACATAATATTATGGGTAAATTATCAAATATTTTTCTAGCTTTTTAAATAAACTTTTATTATTTTTTGGCTCTCCGTAATCAATAAGCCCGAAACTTCCATCCGAAATAGTCGAAACTACCGAAACCACCAACAGGTTCTCATAAGAAGAGTCCGAAACCGATTCCGAGACCAATACTGCGAACTTTGGTATACAGGTGAAATTAATCATTTTGAACAAGAATTTTGAAAATGCTGACAGGATTTTGTACTTCCATTCTACTCCAGTTGATGCACCAACTTCCACTATATTTAAATGACATTGTGCTGATCACGGGGAAAAGAAATTAATATTTATAAAACACAAGATGTTACTGCTGCTGCATGAGCTAGTCAGGAGAACAGAACCAATTGCACCACTAATATTTTGAAATGTGATGCATTGATGCAGAGTGGATGACTACTATTGTCCTAGCTGGTTCAAGGGAAAGAAAGTGAACTTTGTTTTGACTTAGATAAGGATGTAGTCTCAGACCATAACCTAACTACAAGGACCTTACAACCCTATATACCTCAAACCATGTCAGTAGGTCCTACAATACTAACCACATAAGCATAAATATTGGCTTCCTTATTGCACTAATTTGTTCTGTGTGACACTATTCTTTTAACCAGCGATGGAGCATAGTTGGGGCGGCCGGGGGGGGGGGGTGGTGATTTTGAACTTGCGTTCTACCCAAGTTGATGCACCAACTTCTACTATATTTAAATGACATAAGTTGGGGCCAAGGATTTTGTACTTCCGTTCTACTCCAGTTGATGCACCAACATATTTAAATGGCATTGTGCTGATCACGAGAAAGATAAACTAATATTTATGAAACACGAGATGGAACTGCTGCTGTATGAGCTAGTCAGGAAGACAGAACCAATTGCACCATCAATATTTTGAAATGTGATGCATTGCTGCAGAGTACATGACTATTGTTGTCCTTAGCTGGTTCAAAGGAAGGGGGGGAAAGTGAACTTTGTTTTGACTTACACAAGGATGTAGTCTCAGACCATAACCTAACTTCAAGGACCTTACAACCCTATATACCTCAAACCATGTCAGTAGGTCCTACAACACTCACCACATAGGCATAAATATTGGCTTCCTTATTGCACTAATTTGTTCTGTGTAACAATATTCTTTTAACAGTGATGGAGCGTATTTGGGGCCAACGGGGGCCATGGTCCCATCCAGAATTTAAAAAGCCTCCATATTTTTCAATTTCAGTTTTTCCCTAGGTGATCCAAGGCATGGCCCCACCAAATTCTTAAAAAGGTCTCCTAGATAATTATGCAGATTACCAATATTCTAATAAATTAAATTATAAACGATTTCATATTGTTATATTTTATTTTAAATCATGGATTAGATTACAAAAGATTTTCTTAGTAATTAGATTTTAAAATTAAGTATTAGACTATACTAGTTTTCTTAATTAGGTATTAGAGTATGATTTCAATTGGTATTAAAGTTGTAGGAAAAAAAACATTGGGAATGGAAGAGCACAAAAGAAATGCAATTTTATGGACAATATTCCCATCCTACAATTTACAGTAAAGAGTGATAAATAAGTCAACATTTTTATTTTGTTCAATGAAAAAATACTTCAACTTTCATTGTTCTTTTATTTGTCACAGATGAGTTTATTAGTATATCAAATTGTAGTAAGGAAAATATATACACAGATGGAATATTGGTTTAACACTTCATCAATATCCCTCGTAACTTATTACATTACTTTTAAATTACACACACTATTTTTACTTAAGAAAATTAATTTATTGGCCCCCTTTAAATTTTTTGTGTTCTGTCACTGCAATTAATGTTTACTCTGTGATAAACCATCCCAATTTCCTAATAATAAGAGGCAAAATAGTAGCATAGTGGTTAGGTCACACAATGTACAATACCAAACGACTAAAACAGAACATTACTAAAATCTCCAAGACAAAAAATGACGATAAATATTATATATATATATATATAAACCAAGGCCCGTGGACAACGTCACCCACCCAGCCTTGGCCCGGAGGCCGTGGACAACGCCACCCAGCCGCCCCTGTGGGAGTGGGGGCTCGAACCCGCGCCCTCACCCCCGAGTGCCAGCGGTCTTACCGGTGCGCCACTGGCATATATATATATATATATATATATATATATATATAAGCCAAAGAAAATTTGACTTAAGTCCCATAACTAGCCCAACATGGGAATAAATAAATACTTCTATCGATCTCCAAAACATCCAAGATTCCATCTTGAGCTCAGAATGTCGCATGAGGTCTAAACCCAATGCTAGATGCAGAGGCGCATAATAGATCGATATGAACATCATGAGTTGCCCCGTAATAAAACAGGAGTACCATTTCCTATTTGATCACTTTGAATTCCATATTCGAAGCTGTGGTCGGACCTATTCATTAAAAGGGTCATACAACTCGACACAATACAGACACGAACATGGTATACCAGGTACGAAATTGAAATTAGTGTCCTAGTGTACTTTGCAATGTCCGGACTGGGTCGTGCCTAATACATGTCTAAAACAATGCCACAGATTCGGCACCAATCAGAATGACTTTCTGATAGTAGATTTCGACTATATATTTGTTTGTGTGTGTGTGTGTGCAAGGCTCCAAAAGATTAACTATTTGATACTAGACCTCGAGTATACATATCTGTGCTTCCTAGTATACCAGTCAACTCACTATAATTGATTTCCACTAAAAGATCCAAGAAGAGAAACAAAATTATATGATAGTTGACAAACCATAAGTATTTCAACTCAATCAATAGCTTGAACCGAACATGACAAGAAACATACACTATAATACTAATCAAGGTTAACAATATCAGTATCGGTTTCGGCCTTCTTATGATTATCAATATCCGTGGTATCGATGGATTCAGTAGTTATGGAGGTTTCAGATCGGAGTTTCATACTTCTTTGTTACGGAAAGTCAAAATTAATAATAATTATTAATAATAAACTAAAAGTATATTTCATACGTTTAGGCATAATTGTATGTATTATTTGTTATTTCTTGTTAGAATTGAACTTAAAAAATATTAAGTTTGACCAATAGTGCAAATTTATATATATACAACTTCGACAAACAGAATGATTAGAATGTGTAGAATACGAATCTTAGCAACAAGTTATAGCATGTAGATCTTCAGTGCGTCGAATCATTGTGCGACACCGTGTTTCCACTTTTCGTTGTAATTGTCCTTTGTTGAATTGACCAGGAAAGTATGACCCAATGTCGGTATCGGCAAGTATCTGCTAGAATTCATTATCGGCTAGTATCCGCTAGCGTTCAGCATCGGCCAGTATCAGATAGTGTTTAGTATCGGACCAAAAAGGCCAAAAACAACAAAATACCGGTTGATAGTGCGAACCTTACGGTGTGGCATCAAATCAAAAAGGATATATTGATTTCCAAACTAGTACATCCTCCAAGATGATGTGGTTAAACACCTTGATGGTTAACCTAGGCATCTATTAAATTGAGCAGCTACCTATGCACTTTTATAACCATGATACTATTTTTATCACTATCTGTAAGTCCTCTGAATTTTAATTAGAATTTATTTAGATTAATTAGAGTTTAAATACGATTAATCATGATATTTTTAGTTATTATTAAATTTTCACTTTTATTTTTGATTATCATATGCATCTTATCGTGGCTTTTAATTTAGGAGCACAAGACTAGTTGTTTTCTCAAAACCAACTTCACATGCATGATCTAGTCGAGACACACTACACCCATGACCTTCGTGTACCACTCAAACATACCTTATTGTGCTTCATTTTTATCGCACAATTTTTCAGACACAAAACCTGATCTTGATTCATACCACGGAGTCACATTTACTTCCAACTTGATTTTGAGACACGAATCTAACCCAAAATATGGACATGGCCCACATTAAGTTTACTACACACATGCTACTTGTGTCCCATTCATTTGAGTCCCTTCATGCTATTTATTTATCCATGATCATCGATGACTTAAATTAGGGTCGTGGTGACACCAAACCCAACTTGACCCAATCTAAACCAAACAGACCCAACCCAATTGCATATGACAACTCTCATGACAAATCCTACACACACAACACCATTCTCCCTCTCTACAACACACCAAACACCAATTTTCCTCATCCAAACCACTCCTAAACCTAATGAACAACTCATTAACCATGAAGATTAGAAAGTAATTCCTATTTAACCAATTATCCTATTTTGGCCAAGCCAATAGATGCCTTGGAAAACTATCCATGACACACCCTCTCTCTTGTCCAATCACATATCAACAACACCTATTACTTTTTGAAAAGATTCAAAACCTCCCTCTCTCTCTACTTTTTTTCTAGCAACAGCCAACCACCCTCTCCTATATGCAAAACACCCCTTCCCCACTCCTACTTTCTATTCAAAAAAAAAACCCCTCCCACATGTGGTCGACCACACAACACCCCTCTTTCTCAACAGCAACTCCCCTCTCTCTCTCTTCACTTTAATACAAACTCACAACTTCTCCTTCCTACCTACCTAGCCGACAACAACTCCTCCAACACCCCCTCCTTCAACAGCACCATCATCATCTCCAACTCCTAACTCCATGGCAACGAACTCTCCCCCATCTTCTCTACAACTCCTCACCACCATGGCCGAACTCATCTTCCCCTAACTCCTTCATCACCATCAACTTCCTCTTCACCATGGCCGACCCCCTCTTCTCTTCATAACAGCCTCCATCACCTCCTTCTCCTTATCATCTACTTCACCATACTCCACTCCACCATGGTCGAACCTACCCTCACCTTCACTATAGCCTCCTTCCCAAGCTCCCCCCCCATCTTCCCCTCCTTCCTCCCTACCTCATTCCGCCATGGCAGCAGCCACCATAGCCGCTGCTACTACGGGTTGAAGCAGCCGGCTGCTGCCATTTCTTGCCGTTGCTGCCATTACTTGCTGCTGCAGGCGTTGCTTTGCTGCTGCTGCCGCGCCACCCACTGTTGCCGCACGCCACCCAGGGCCGGCCACCCGTCCCCCTCTCACCCCCGGCGAATCCAGGGGCGACCCTCGCCGCTGGAGGCTCCCACAGCAGTGCGCGCTGACTGCTGCTGCTGCCGTTCATCCTGCTATTGCAGCCATTCCCGCGGCTGCTGCTGCTCTTTTGGCTGTTGCCGTCACCTTGGCTGGCCGCGACCGCCGCCCTGCCACCTAGGGGGCCACCAGAAGGAGGCCCCAAGGTCGCCGGCAGCCGTCTAGGGCCGCTCGACCCCAACCGAGCAGTAGCACAGCCACTGTTGCTGTTGTTGCTCGAGTCCCCCCCTTGTGACTTTGTACGGCGCTTCTCGAGGCGCGGGTACGCCCCCGCGGCAGCGAGGAAGCACCACGAAGGCGCACAAGCAACCGGGACACCCCATCTTCCCTTTGGGTACTACTCTCACCACTTCATCCTCCATGCTATTACACTCTTTATTTGAACTTGAGAAAACTTGTGTATTATGCTTCAATGTGAACTCACATCATGTATTACACATGCTACTCTTCATTTGGAATGTTGCAGTAGGTTGCATTAGCCCCATTGAAATATACATAATACATATACAATGGAATCCTATATATATGTTATATAATGCAACACATGTTTTAAATACTATATATATGTGACAGTAGGTTCACATGTTTCCATTCTCATTTGTTTCATATATGTATGCAACCCATGATTTAAATCATATATATATATATATGTTGTTACGGGCGACGCCTAGGCGGGCGCCTAGGTTCGCCCAGGGGAGACAACTGCGGACGCCTAAGCGGTGGATCTCAGGATGGGCTATGGGCTTTTTACTATTTTTTTTGGTGCGACCTTACAAAATTTACACAATATTTGCTGCCTTCTGCTACTGCTATTGTTGCCTTTTGCTACTGCTACTGCTGCCTTCTCCCTCCTATTGCAATCTGCTACTGCTGCTGCTGACTTTTGCTACTGCTGCTGCCTGGAAGGTTTACACTGGTTTAGAGACCCAGAAATGTGGGTGGACGCCTAGGCGCTGCCTAGGCGAGGCGAGCATGGTCTCGCCTCGCCTCGCCTAGCGCCCAATACAAAACACACACACACACACACACACACACACACACACACACATATATATATATATATATATATATAATTCCCTAGTCACTTTTCCTTGAGTCCATTTTTTTTTCTTTCATATATATACACCTACATTGAAAGTCCAATATATGAATGTTATACATATATGCACAGTAGGCTCCCAATGTCCCACTTGTCACATTTTCCTATACACATATGACACCTTCCTATCTATATATGACTCCTATATATATATATATGCCACATACATACTATATGAAGCCATGCCTAGATATTTGTAACAAATAATGATTGTAAGATTATTATAAATTATAGGATTATTAAGTTGTGTAATATATCCATGACCTTTTAGCTTGACGCAAGGACGACTTGTTAACCACCTTTGGAAGAGTTGACTCATAGGTCAACCATGACTCTAAGAGAGGGTACGTGGTCACTCTTGTGCTTTATGAGCCATATAAATGTTAACCCTAGTCTATGGATATTTGTTTACATAACTTGTTGGATTTCATTATCATAGTCATGATCATGAGGGTTAATTGTTGTTACTTAATGTAGCATAATGTAGTCCTTAACAGATTGTACTTGTATATTTGTAGGTACACCGGACGATACGATCTTGATTGAGGAGCCCGGATCCTCGCTCGCGCTTTCCGGAGTTTCAGGCAAGTATACCTTGCCTTGTATTACTGGTTTTATTCATTCATATATGTATTATGTACACTTGCTAGAGTGGACGTAGTTGTGTGTCCGAGAGATGTCTCGGATGCAGTCGATGACGGCATTGTCATCGAGGTCCATGTACTTGACTTAGTCCTAGGTGACATCCTTAAGTTGTGGAATCATAGTCATGATTCCCATGACCTTGACACGACGTACGACACGGCACTGAGTGAGTTCATACCATGGCACGGGTTTGCGCATCTGGCTAGCTACCAAATGCAAAGGGCTCGTGTTCTGGTACATAGAATGGTTAAGTTGCGTCTAGTTATAGTGACCTTGCATTGAGGGACGGAATGTTCAAGTGGTGGATACGACTTGTACATTTCCAAGGGCAGGGGAAGACAACTAGTAGGCGTATGGGACAGACAGTTACATTATTTTATAATAGCCTCAGTGGGGGCCCGGGTAGGGGCATATGTACTTACTAGTTGTGTATATCCCAAGGTTGTAAAAGGCGCTAGGCGGTAGGCGGGCGGCCACCTACCGCCTAGCGCCTAGGCCGCCTAGGCGGGGCCTAAACGGCCTTCTAATATTAGGCGGTCACCGCAAAAAACATAGGAATTAAAATATGCTAAAGTAAAAATTATACTCCAAATTTAAAGTTTCTCATAATAACTAAACAAAGTCAAATTCATAGTTCAAGACAACATAGACACTAACTCACATATTAAACAAATTAAGTGTCTGTGTCTCACATATTAAATAAGTTAAAACATATTAAACTAAGTATCTGTGTCATGTATTTTTTTTAAACTAAGTCTCACATATTAAACTAAGTGCCATGTGTCTGTGTCTCACGTCTTTTTGTATATTTGGGTGGCAGCAGAAGCAGCTGAATATTTGCAGCTAAAAAAAAAGAAAGAAGCAACAACAGCTCTGGAATAAAAAGCAGCTAAAAAAAAAAGCAACAGCATCTAAAAAAAAGAAGCAACAGAGCTCTGGAATCAACTTATCAACAGCAACAAAAAATAAAGAAAAAGCAACAACAGCTAAAAAAGGAAGAAAAAAAAGGAGCAAAGCAGCTCTGGAATCGGCTGAAGGAGAAGCCAAAAAAAAGGAAGCAACAACAACACCAAAAAAAAAAGGGAAGAAGAATCGGCTGAAGAAGAAGAAGGAGAAGAAGAAGGAGGAGGAGGAGGTTACCTGAAGAATCGGCTAGGAGAAGAAGAAGAATGGGCCGCTCCTTTTCCTCTTGGCTGAAGAATGGGAAGAAGACTCGGCTGCTGCTGCTGCTTTAGGTATGTTCAAATTTTTTTTTCAAAAATCCCCAGGCGGCCGCCTTCTTCTCCGAGCGCCTGCTCGTAGGCGGCCGCCTGGCACCGCCTGGCCGCCTCGATCCGCCTAGGCGGCCGCCTGGAAGCGCCTTTCTGTCCCGACCGCCTACAAGCCGCCTCCGGCAAAATATTGGGCGGCGGGTGGCCGCCCAGCGCCTAGGCGGCGCCTAGGCGCCGCCTAATCCCGATTTTAGAGCAGTGGTATATCCGACAGCGGCCACTAGCTGCGCGCTAGGTACGGTCGGAAGGTACGCTAATATATGTACTACTTGGCTCGTGATCCGAGGTTCGGCCCGTGTTCAACGCAAATCCCTCGGCTCGTGATCCGACGTCGGCCCGTGCTTCGACGTAAATACTTGTTCACCTACCCATACGAACCAAAGTTGTCTTCAAAGTGCATTCACTTAGCTGGTTAGTTCATCCGTTACAGTTATTCAGTATTTACTTTATGGCATGTTTTCTCTGTATCTTGCTATGTCCATTGAGGACCTGGTTCATTTCCAGATTCAGATGAGCACTTACAGTTGACTGTGTATGAACCGGGAGTTGAGGCAGGACTTGTTGCACAAGACGACGAGGTATTTCCTGAGGAGTTTCCTTGACTCAGGATATGGTGTTGTTTTAGTTATGAGCACTATTATCTAGTTAGTCGATGCCCATGACTATTTATCTTTCTGCTTTCAGTATTTTCATTCAGTGTTGTACTTCGTGGATTTGTACCCACCAGACTATCCAGTTGTATTTTATTCAGACTCCATGTTATTTCCAGTTTCATATTTCAGTATTACTTTCTTTGTTCATGCAGATGAGATTTAGATGTTACCTCTTGCCTGTGTAGTATAGTTATATTTACAGCGTAGTACATCTGGGATAAGTCCATTAAATTGGGAACTTATTCCAGATCGTATCAGCTGGCATCGTCTCGGCCTGAATTCCTAATTTGGAACCGGGTCGTGACACTATCAATCATGTCTTCCACGAGAGAACGAAACATATTGAGGTGGATTATCATTTCGTTCGAGATGTAGTCACAAGGCAAGCAAATGTATACCCCTTTAATCTTGTTCCAAGGACAAGTTCATTGATTTGTTTAGAAAACCACTCTTTTTTGTCCAATTCTCTATTATATGTATCAAGTTGTGCACGCATGATACATTGCTCCAGCTTGAGGGGGGATGTTGGATTAGTTAAAAATTGCTATTCTTGTTGTTGAAGAGTATATTAGTTATCTTTATTTTCTATATGTATAGTTTGATGTAATTTTCCATTTCTAATTAGGTTGAGTGATGTCATTAGTGATATCACATGGATTTTATAGACTATATAGTGTAAGGCTTTGAGCCCTATAAGTATTATCGTATTCTAGTCACGATATAGTCTTCACTTTCCACGAGAGAACCAAACATATTGAGGTGGATTATCATTTCGTTCAAGATGTAGTCACAAGGCAAGCAAATTTATACCCCTTTAATCTTGTTCCAAGGACAAGTTCATTGATTTGTTTAGAAAACCACTCTTTTTTGTCCAGTTCTCTATTATATGTACCAAGTTGTGCACGCATGATACATTGCTCCAGCTTGAAGGGGGATGTTGGATTAGTTAAAAGTTGCTATTCTTGTTGTTGAAGAGTATATTAGTTATCTTTATTTTCTATATTTATTGTTTGATGTAATTTTCCATTTCTAATTAGGTTGAGTGATGTCATTAGTGATATCACATGGATTTTATAGACTATATAGTGTAAGGCTTTGAGACCTATAAGTATTATCGTATTCTAGTCACGATATAGTCTTCACTTTCAACAATAGTCTCAGAACCATAGGTTCTCTTCGCAATCCAGGAACGGGCATTCAGCGATCCGAGAATACATCTTCTGGAACATAGAAAATTGTCAAATTGGAACATAGAAATTCACGTTCCCACAAGATTACACATTATTTACTTGGGTTTCCAACCAACCTTTTAAAGGGTATATGTAGTCTTTTTATTTTTCCTTAAATGTTTGTAGAATCTAAGAATTGCTAATTTTCTTTTAAAGAAAAACACTATTGCTAGGATTGTTTAGAACTTATGAATCTTTTTTAGTTTTTTTGGGTAACCCTATATTATGTCACTTAGTTAGCTTTTCATAATATACATTATATTATCCTACTGCATATTGTTCCTTGAAAACATTTCCCAACGAACAACATACCAGGACCCCCGTATTCGTTTCGTTTTCATTCAGCATTCTAGAGCATTCCACATTCTAGATAACCATGTGCATAACTCATAATAGAATTTTTCTCTTCTCTCGAGTCTCAAGTTAGGGTAGAATAGGATATTCCCTCATGTTCATTCCATTAATTTCACTTGGGTCTGGATCTTGGGTCCATTTTTTTTTCTAATAAGAGGGTTGTTTAAAGTCAATATGCCATGAGGCGGCCAAGGCGGAAGCATCAAGAATTTAGGCGGGCGCCTAATGACTATTCTGCCTAAATCCGTGTTTTGTAGGCGCTAGTATAGATGAGGCGCCTAGGCGGACACCTAAGGCAACGAGGTGGTTACTTTTTAAAAGCTTGATATTTTTGATATGTGCACCCCGAATCTTTATAGATCATTTTCGGAATTTCTTTGGTGTACATAGCTCTAGCTTTCTTTGATTGTTCTCTTCTCAAATTTATCGTCTTTCAGAAGTCCGACATACTTGGATATTTTCTTCCTGGATTTGTCATCTTTCCACACTCGGCCTACTTTGGATATTTTCTTTAGGGAGTTCTCATTGTTTCGGAGCCTCGGACTACTTTTAATGATTTTCTTCTCTTGTGAAGCCCTAAGCCCGACTCTCTTTTGACTTCTTATGGGATTCTTTCGTTATGAACCCTCGGCTCTCTTTTGACTTCTTTTGGAATTTCTTCGGTTTTTTGAAGTCTCGGCATTCTATGGATCTTTCTGGGATTTTTTTTCCAGTTTTCAAGCCCCTGTTTTCTTGAGATGATTCCTTCGATTCGTTCGAGATTTCTTTAGATTTGGAACCCCGATATTTTCCAGTTTTTCTCTCTCACTCACTCTCCAAGATGGACTTGTTCTCATCAAGTTCTTACGAGAGCGTATTGAAGAGTAGATTAGTTATCTTTATTTTTTGCATTTACTGTTTGATGTACTGTCTATTTCTAGTTAGGTTGAATGATTTCATTAGTCATGTCACATGGATTGTATATATTGTAATCCCACCAGCCCTCCCTATTTTTGGCTTCCTTTTACTACTTCAGTCCCAAATTGCCTAGGAACTAAAACGGGAGCCTCTCCCCTATCTATACTACTTACTGAAGGACATTCCATTACGTTGAGTATCTATACTCTAGCAGTTTTTGTATTCTAACAATGTTGATCCCCATATCACTCCGATGTGTTGGGTATCTCTACTCGAGCAATGTCAATCTCCAACCACTAAAAAAATTCATTTTTTTGGAAGCTCATAACGAGTATAAATGGGTGTCTCCGTGCCACGAGGGTCTCACTAATGTAGGGTCTGGCAATGGTTAAGATGTCCCCGAGTTTACACACTATGTAGGGAGAGCCTGCTTCAATGACTCGAGCCTCCAGGATGCAATTGCCAAGCAATACTATCACGATAAGAAGCAGGGACTCTCAGAAGATAGATTATGCATCCCCATCACACTGTGTAGGACACGTAGCGGACACGACAAAAACACTCCTAAACAAACTGGGTCACACAAAAATCAGTGACGTATTCGCATAGCGCCGTGTCTGTATCTTGCCGTGTGGCATTTGTATCCTTACAAAATAGTCATCGCGCCAACCGATGTCCTCTGTAATTCAGACAGTATTTTCTTGAAAATAAGGCTCTTATGTAGCAAATGAACCGTCAATAATAAAGATGTCGTCTTTCTGCAATTAACAAACAAGCAATCGAAAGGAGGAAGGGGAATCCGTACTTTAGGTTATCAAGATCGGTGCAGACCTGTTGCCACCGCGCCGGGTCCCCGCCGACCTCGTCCGAGCCGAACATCGCCGCGACCAGCGCCGGGACCCTGGTCCGGTGCTTCAGCAGCCAGTCCCGCTTCAGGAACCCCGCCGGCGGCGGCGGCGTCTGGCCGGATCCCAGCGGATCCCGCGCCTTCCTCGCGAGGATCGAGATCTTGGAGAAGTCCGGGAGGGCGAGAGTGTTGATCGGGGGGCTCCCGGAGTGGAGGAACGCGGATATCGGGAGGTGGAGCTCGGAGCATCCGACGAGGGAGACGAGGGAGACGGGAGGAGCTCGGAGCTCCTCGGGATAGTCCTCCATGGGGATTAAGGTTGGGGTTCTGCAAGGAGAGAGAGGAGAAACAAAGAGTACAGTGAGATTTGTTGAGCGAAAAGAAAGGGATGCAGATGGGTCTGGTTAGTAGACCCGGGAGGTGTTCTTTGTTTTTAAAACAACGAAAACAGTTACCAACATGCGTACAAATCATAGGGGGGTACAACTAATTAACACAAGTATACATGTGACTTCGTCACTGGACAAATTCCAATTTATATTTTCTATAAGATTGATACAAGTTATAATCGATTCCTTTGTCCCAGGAATTAGTCCCTTATAAATCTCAAGAAGGTGAAATACAATATCGCAAAATTTCAACCCTAACTAATCTATCACCCTCGCAAGCGATTGTCTATTGTATATTGTCTGTCTCATGGTGATGAACTCCCAGAAGTAGTTAAGGGAACCACGATTAGAACCCCCTTCTGTCTTGAAGAGTAAACCCTAGAATTAACACAGCTCTTATCCTTGAATTTCCTCAATGAGCACTCTCCGATGAGAGTCCCGTTAGCCTCAATTTATAGGGCTAAGAAATCCTAGCTTAACCCATAAGCCGACCAACATCAAACTTGACCATCCCTATGAGATCCAGTGGCTCATATTGTGCTGAAAATCTTGTACTACACAAATTCACGCATGGATGGTATATTTGCGGTATACTGTGGGAACACCAAAAATAGTTGTTGAATGAAATTGGCAAATACCAGTATACTAAGGCCTCGTTTGGTTCACGGAAAGGAAATGAATTCCTTTGTATTTTTCATGGGAATAGGAAAGTAGGATTCCTGTCACATTTCATTTCCGTTGTTTGGTAAAACAAGGAAACTACCTAGGAAAGAAAAAGCAAAATATAACAATGTTCCAATAATATCCTTACCTTTTAAAATAAAAATAATATTATAAAAAATAACATTAATGTTAAAATAAGCAATGACACATTGTTACGTTTGTCATAACTATTGTAATAAATGTTGGAAAAGGAGGAGGGAAAATCAATTCCATGGGTCTTGAGTGTAACCATATTTCCACCAATTTTTTTCCTTGTTAGGAATTTGATTTCCAAGTTTGTGGCTACCAAACAAAAGAAAGGAACAACTTTTCTTTCTTGGTTCCTTAAATCCGTGAACCAAACAAGGCCTAAGAGTATATCACCGGCATATTGAGAGTATACCACATGTATATTGAGAGTATATCAGTGCTACTGTTTTGGCCTTGTTAAAGCTCCGGCACAACTTATGTCAATGCTCCACTATAATGTCTTTCCAACCTCGAATCAAGTCCGGATTCACAACACTTCCAATAATAAAGCTAGTACTGTGAGAGAGTAACTATGAACACATATCAAAGGAGATTTTTTTTAGTTGGATACCACACTAGGTGACGAGTGTATTAAGAGGGCGTTTGGTATACGAAATACTATATAGCCGAAAATTCTATATTTTCGGTAATCAAATTCCAAGGAATTAAATATCCTGAAAAATTACATTCCCATGTTTGGTGACTATATAAATATTCCCGGAAAAAAAAACGAAAAAAATGAACAAATAAAAAAAACCCAAAAACGAAAAAATGTCAAAAAAGGAAAAGAAAAAAAACGACATAAAGAAGACAAAAACGACAAAAATCGGTAAAAATGACAAAAATGAGACAAAAACGACAAAAAATAACCAAAAACGACAAAAAATCGGTTAAAACGACAAAAAATGACAAAAAAAGCGACAAAAAAAACGGTAAAAACGACAAAAAATAACCAAAAGACGACAAACACGACAAAAAAACGACATAAAATCGGTAAAAAAAAAACGAAAAAAATGCGGCAAAAACGACAAAAAATCAGTAAAAGCGACAAAAAATAACCAAAAAGCAAAAAAAAGGACAAAAAATAGGTTAAAACGACAAAAAATTACAAAAAAGCGACAAAGATAAAAAAATCGGTTAAAACGACAAAAAATAACCAAAAAACGACATAAAATCGTTAAAAGGAAAAAAGGCCAAAAAAACGACCCAAACGACAAAAAACGACATAAAATCGATAAAAACGGCAAAAATGTCCAAAAAGCGACAAAAACGAAAAAAAAATCGTTAAAAACGATAAAAAAAAACGACATAAAATCGGTAAAAACGACAAAAAGGGATAAAAAGGGCAAAACAGCGACAAAAAGGACAAAAAATCGATAAAAACGACAAAAAATAACCAAAACGCGACAAAAAATGACAAAGTCGGTAAAAACGATAAAAAATGACCAAAAAACGACAAAAAAAAAAACGAAAAAAAAGGTTCAAAATTGATCAAAAAAGAAGAAAAAATTTAGATAATTTTTTTTTGCCCGGAAAAAAAAAAATAGCCACCTATTCTCAAGGGATAGAATTTCCATGTTTTATGGGTAAACTATTTACCCGGGTATTTATAATTCCTGGGAATAAATTTTTTATAAGCCAAACAAACGTGGTAATAGATTCCCATTTTAAATTTTTCCAGGAATAAAAAAAAATACCGCGTACCAAACGCCCCCTAAGGTTCTATGGGGGTATAATCGATCAATAACAACTCATGGGTCAACACATTCGGGTTACACGTTTCCAACAAGTGGAATCAGAGCTTCGGTTGCAGATTCGGAAACGTCAATGGCGACAAAGTCTATGGCAATGCTCGGACAATTTGAGGTGGAGAAGTTCAATGGCAAAGAAAACTTTAGACTGTAGCATAAAATGGTTAAAGATCTTTTGGTGCAACAAGACCTTCATAAAGTCTTGTTGGAAAAATCCAAGAAGCTGTAGACAATGAAGGATGCGAGTGGGAGGACATGGAGTTTTATTGTCTTTGGCTTCTTCGATTTCCCAACAAGATTGCCAAGCTTTGTTGCACCAAAAATGGAACATGAAGATGAAGGCTACTAGTTTTATTAGGCTGTATGGAAAAATTCAAGAAGTCAGAGACAACGAAGGATGACTATTGAGAGGACATGAAGATGAAGGCTACTAGTTCTATCAGGCTGTGTGGAAAAATCCAAAAAGTCAAAGAAAACAAACCGAGTTCAAACATTATTTTGAGCTCGATGTTGAACTCGGCTCGAATAAAGCTCGTTTGATACTTTAGTCGAACCGAGTTCGAACACAGTTTGTTCGAGCTCGTTCGTTCGATTTTCAGTCCTATTAGGAGTTGATGCACTATGTTCATGAGGGATCTCCTTGTTCATAGAGTGCATGTTTGATGCATAATATTTTTTTATATTTTTATTTTGCATCAAACCTACACTCTATGAACAAGGAGAACCCTCAAGAACATAGAAGATCCTATTCTTGTTATGGCTGTACTTCTAATAAATTTGAGCCAAATTCTTTTATCGAATAGGAATATTTAACGTATGGAGAGCTAGGTTTGGAATCTACATACATAATTATTAAATATTAACTACATGAGATACATATGCAATTAGAATATGTATTTGATGGATGATACACATATGGCTTGGATGACTAATTTTTGAGTCGTTTCCAAGTCGTATTATAATAGTATGAGTAAAAGTATATTGCACGTAAAATAATTTTTCTTTTTTATAATCCTATAAAAATAATATTAAATATCTAAATTTAAATTAAGATTTGTTATATATATTTTTAATTAAGGTATACATAAATTTAATTTGAATTTAATCATGATCAAAAGAGGAGGTATTTTGTTATGTGGAACTAAAATAAAACAAAGAGTATTTGGTATGCGAAAAAGAGAGAGGAACTTATAATTTTTTTGTAATTTTTTAAAATTAAATGGTTGATGATATACATGGTGCTTGAATGACTCACTTTTGAGCCATTTCAAACCGCATTATATAGTAGAAGTTAATAGTTTATTCTTTTTTTAAATTTAGTGGAGTATATATATATATATATATATATATATATATATATATATATATATATATATATATATATATATATTGACATATATTATTTTTCACCTCGAGCACCAAAAGATTTTAATTTATTAGGGTAGTCCATTAAAAATTAATTTTTTTACCATCCATGATCAAGTTTGACTCTATAATTTTTTTTTAATAGGAACCGTATTACCAAATATAGATTGTAAGATTTACGTATATTAATTTTCACCTCAAGCACCAAAAAGATCTTAATTTATTAAAGTAGTCCATAAAAAAATAATTTTTTAAAGTTGTCAATCAATGATCAAGGTTGATTCTATAATATTTTTTTAAATAGGAAACCTATAACCAAATTTAGATCGGAAGATTTTGCTATATTAATTTTCACCTCAAGCACCAAAAAGATTTTAATTTATTAAAGTAGTCCATAAAATAGTAATTTTTTTAAAGTAGTCCATCAATGATCAAGATCGACTCTATAATTTTTTTTAAAATAGGAAACTTATTACCAAATATAGATTGGAGGATTTACGTATATTAGTTTTCACCTCATGCACCAAAAGATTTTAACTTATTATTAAAGTAGTCCATAAAAAAATTAATTTTTTAAAGTAGTCCATCAATAATCAAGATTGACTCTAATTTTTTTAAAAAAATAGGAAACCCTGTTACCAAATTTAGATCGGAAGATTTTGCTATTAACTAAACTAGTATATGTTCACGTGCCTTGCACGTATTTTAACATTTCTTAATTAGTTTAGGAAGACCAAAGGATAGTCTTCCTAATTACTAAGTTGTCCTTATTAAAATTAATGAACTATTTTTAATTAGTATAAGTATGTAAGGGTATTTTCGGAATTCAAAAGTTTCACCATCTAAGTTTTCCTATTATATAGTAGATGAACTATTTTTAATTAGTATAAGTATGTAAGGGTATTTTCGGAATTCAAAAGTTTCACCATCTAAGTTTTCCTATTATATAGTAGAATAGATAAATAGACCCCAAGTCCTCTAGAGAATTTAGCCTTAACATTAAAATTAATATTTTTTTTAATCTTAACATTAAAATTAATATTAACATTAATATTAGTATTAATATTAACATTAATATTAATATTAATATTAATATTAATATTAACATTAAAATTTTTGTATAATTAATGTTTTGGATTAAAATTTATCATGTCAGCTCTTATGTAAGTTGCAATGTCAGATACCATATAATGACAGATAACATCACCCAAATATTTTGGAAGCCAAATCCGATCTATATAAAGAAACGTCAAATTCCATAATTATACGTGCACCGTGTCTTCCTCCAACTTGGACGCCAAGGAATCCATAGCTATAAATATATACGTAGACTCTCTTTGTAAACCACAACCAAACCAATCAGCTCAATGGAGATGGTGATGGAGGAAGATCAGTCTTCTTCTTCTTCTCTTCCTAATGATGTATTCTACGAGATCCTAACCCGAACCTCCCTACGTAGCATCTACGAGTGTCGTCGGGTCTGTAGGGATTGGCGCCGGATCACCTACGAGCCTAGCTTCATCCTCCTGCACTGTCGTCGGACGCAAACAGTGTCCGGCTACTTCGTCCAAAGGATCACGACGAATCTCTACTCCTCGACCTTCGTCCCTTTCTGCTGCAGCTCCTCGCCGTCGTCGCCACCATCGCCACAACCTCCTGCAGTGTCTCTCGATTTCCTCCCTAGAGGAACCCAGATACTCTCCGTCGCTAATCGCTGCGGCATCCTACTGTGTCAGGCTCCTTCTAACAACCACCGCGTCCCTCGATACATCGTCTGCAAGCCGACCACAATGCAGTGGAGACCAATGCCGAACCCGAAGACGAGATTCCACACGGAGAAGATGGCGACGTTCGTCCACCGGCTCCGCGGGCACTTCAAAGCCGTGAGGCTCTCTACCAATCACAGGGACCTCGGCAACATTGTGCTCGAGACGTTCGACTCCGAAACGTGGCGGTGGAGGCGCCACGCCGGCTGCTTGCCGTATCTCCTGTTCTCGCCCCATCCCGGGGTGGAGGTGCAGGGCGTGGCCTATTGGCTCGTGCCGGACCGCAATGCCGTCTTCGCCTTCGATTTCGAGACGGAGGACTGGAGGCTGATTCCGCTACCGAGGTCGTGGCTGCAGGAAGAAGAAGAGGCCGCCGCCGCCGGCGCATGGAACTTGTCGACGAGGTTGGTGGTTGGATGTGAAGGACGACGACCGTGTCTTCTACGGACCCGTAGGAATAATTATAAAGACGCTGCTGCTGCGGAGACTGAGTTGGAGATTTGGGCCATGGTTGATCACAGTAAAGCAGCATGGGAGATTATTGAAAGGAGAGAATTGGCATGCTCGACTCCTCTAGGCACAGTAGAGGATCTCTATACACAGGAAGTTGCGTTCCTATCCAGCATATGGGGAGCTACATGGTACGTACGTACGTAATTATATAACAAATTGGTACTTAACTTTCTCTCTAACTATATTAATTTCAATTAATATATATATAGGTATGACATGAGGAGTGGAGAGATGAGCAGAGTTGATATCAACGCCGCCGGGTTTTCTGAACATGTCTTTAAATTTGAATCGGATCTACAGCCATGCGATCAGCTTGGATATGCACAAGGTGTGTTAGAAAAGAAGGAGAAACAGAAGAAGAAGAAGAAGAAGAAGAAGAAGACTCAGTAGATCCATCTTTATGTTTGACTTCTTTTTCCAACTTGTCGTTACCAAGCTTTAGATTTATCCCTCTCTTTGATATACTGTTTCTCAGAATTAATATGTAATCAGAAACAAGCTTTTTGTAACAGAGAGACTCAAGGCCTAGAAACTTTTGATGTTGGAACTTATCCCATATCTGTTAACCTATACTTTTAGTATATCATGAGGGTATTTTGCTACTTAGGTGAACTTGTTCAAATTCCAAACCCAGTTAAATATTTCGTTGATAGATGCTCCTTACTCTGACCAAATCAATTGGCATGGTTAACTATTCCATTGGCCTTTAGGATCTGCTTGGCAATTGTATGAGTAACGGTTATGAGATGTTTTTAGAGTATTAGTTATTAGCGGCTACGAGGGGTCTGATTTTGGGTGGTTTTTTAAGTATAGGTTTTTAAACCAGTCCAATTCATGCTTGAAAATTCACTAACGAACGGTTCTGAAAGTTTTTTATACGAATAAAATTAAATAGGTAAGGGTATTAGTAGTTATAATTATATATTTTTGGTGAGGATATAAATGGAATAAAATAGTAAAATCCCTCAAAATCCATCGATTTTGGGTGATTATAAAGCCACCCAAAATTAAATTACACCGGTTTTTTTTTTTTTTTTTTTTGTGGGGGGGGGGGGGGGGGGGGGGGGGGGGGGTTCGAGTCGACCAAAACCAGTGCCTAAAAGAAAAACAAGCAGAGGTCCATGCTTGATCACTATTTAAATTTATAGAATTAGAAGCAAAAATATGTACTAATATAAATTCATCAAAATCGATAGAAAATTGTTCGGCCATTAAATTACATAAAATACTAAACGTAATATTTCGATCTATTATAAGAACTTCAGTTAAACCTCCTTCGTAAGCTAACCCATTAAGGATGCCTCCAAGCGAGCATAAAAGTGTTACACTTTGATCCATGCTGGTAGGTGAAAGAAACACAAAGAGAACTTTCTCCTTGTTCGGAATAGTAATTTGAGATGGAGAGAAAGATATTGAGAATTCCGAGATGGAAAGAAGAAATAGGCTACCATTTATAACAATGAAATAAAAAAAGCCGTTGTAAAAAAGTAGTCGTTGGACTAAAAATATAGTCGTTGAAGTAGCCGTTGTAATTGAAATAGCATGTTAAAAAACCGACTCAGAAAAAACCAACTAAAAAAACCAACCCAAAACCACCCAAGCTCCACTCAAAAAACCAAAGCTCCACTCCTGAATATAAAAAAATACAAAAAAAACGGGATATACAAGAATTCAGCCAGTCTGACTCCGTCAGACGAACTGTCGGAAAGGTTTGTTTTTTAAAATTTTGCAAAAACTGTTACTTTCTGTGTAATTTTGTACAACTTAAATACCTCCTGAGCACGTGTTCGACTGAGAAAAGATGTACAACTGAAGCCCATAATTTCTTAACATTTTATTGGTATATCATTGTTGGGCTTGTGGATTAGACTTTTAAAATCCAGAGGACTTTGCAGCAACCTGATTCTTTGTGAAGAACATTGGGATGCAACCTTTCTTATAATGACTAGTAATATCGGAGCAGTAAAGTAAATCAAACGCACAAGCCAAGTTCCATAAATCATCCAAATCCGTCATAGTTAAGCAAAAACCGCTCATATTCTTTAAGAAAAAAGAAAAAGAGAGAGAGAGAGGTGTCAAAATTTTCTTCTACGGACAGCAAAAAATAAGCTACTTACATTGAAGCAGCAAATAATAATTCAGCTCTACAATATATATTAATTTCTGATATTAATATGTTTGTTGTCACATTGCTGAGACCGCTAACAACTTGATCCATGAACACACTGTCGCGACGAGAAGCGATGTTTGCGTTGTCGAGAGAAGGCATGTCGCCATGGAAGCTTTCGGTACCCTTTTGCAGGTAGGAGTCGTAATATAACGTGAAAGACTGAAGATTAGGGCAGGAGATGTTTGTTTCAGAAGTTTCCTGGAGTACTAGTCGAAGTTCCTTGAGACTGTCGGAGGAGATGTCGACGAAGTCGAACCAACCTCCCAAAGACAGCTCTTCGAGCACGGGGCAGTTGCGCAGTAGCCCGAGCAATGATTGCCCACAGATCCTTCCCTCGATATTGATGTCGAGGACACGGAGCTTGCTCAGCGCGACACGGCTGCGCAGCTCGACGGGACCGTCGTCGAGGAACGAGTCCGGTATGAAGAGGTCGAGTTCCAGAGACTCGAGGGGCTCGTGGTTGAGGAGCGCGTCCAAGAAAAGAACTTCGGTCTCTTCTTCGTGCTGCATCTCTATGCTCACATGCCTGGCGTTGAGCTGGAGCGCGCGTCCGACCCACGATTCCACCTGGCACGACAGCGGCCTCCCCGTCCAGGACTGCGGGAGGGAGAGGCGGAACCGACGGACGTCGGCAGTGCGGCGCGACATGACCGCCTCGACAAAGTCTACGTCGACGCGAGGGTCGTCCATGACGAAGTCGAGGTCGGGGATGGAGAAGGCCCAGGCGTCGCACTGCCTCCACCTCTTGGAGAGGAAGCACGTCCTCGCGGCTTCTCTGATGGAGAGGAAGGAGAGGATGTGGCCGATCAAGACGTCGTGAAGCTGGCTCAGCCTATCTCTATCTTCGTCTTCTTCGTCGGCGCCACCCAAGTTCCGACGCTTAGGCACCATCATCGTTCTTGTATCTATATTTTCCATAGAAGAAGACTATGGACTACGGGCACATATTTATAGTTTTGCCCCCCTACGGTCCCAAGCCTATACAAGGAAATCCTAATTATAATATATTCAATCTTCAAATAATATGGAAACCATCAAATAATATGGAAACCATGTATTTCCAATTACCAGTTGTAGTCCTAGTCCTAATTTGGTAATCCTACAATCTTTCAAGTACCTCAAATTTATATCAAAGATCCTAATTTAAAAATAAACCAATATTAATGATTTTTTTTTTCTTCTCATATTCACAAACAAAAATCCCGATCCATTAATCCCGTGTATATATATATATATATACATATATATATATATATATATATATAGGAAGCGGATCAAAAGTCCCCCTTAGAAAGTCCCCCAAAAACCCCCCTCACTCTAATCCGTAATTTAATGTTAATATTAATGTTAATATTAATATTAATGTTAATATTAACATTAAATACTAAAATTAACATTAAATTTAACATTAAAATTAATATTAACATTAATATTAATATTAACATTAATATTAACAATAACATTAACATTAATATATAAAAAAATTAAAAAAATTAATATTAACATTAAAATTAATATTAACATTAATATTAACATTAACATTAATATTAACATTAACATTAACATTAATATTAACATTAATATTACATTAATATTACGAATTAGAGTGAGGGGGATTTTTGGGGGACTTTCTAAGGGGGACTTTTGATCCGCTTCCATATATATATATATATATATATATATATATATATATATATATATATATATATATATATATATATATATATACCGTATCTCCTCACCCAATTAAGAGAAATAATTTTTTTTTTAACTCCTTCTAGTTACCATATATGTATATCCTAATCTTTCTAACTGCTCCAAAAATATATCCAAAGTATATAAACATATCTATAAAATAAATCCTACTTAAATTTTACTTTTCCAATTATATTTAAACCACATATACCGAGGAAAATAAAAATAAAACATGTTTATAACAATTCTTAATTAACATGTCCAATTAGTATTCCTACTTTTAAATGCCTTTTTTTATCTTTTAAACAATTCATATGACACCATAAACCAATATTAGTGAGTTTTTTCCCTCATTTATTTTCACAAACAAAATAAATCCAATAATCAAATATTAAAAAATACTAATTAAAATATACATTTCAAATTATATTTAGAACATATATGCAAAAAATTTAAGGCTTAATTGCTAATTGCTACCCTCAACTATCACACTTTTTCAAGTTGATACCCTAAACTTTTTTTCGTAACAGATTGATACCTCAACTATTTTTTTTTTCAACTTAATACCTAACATTTTAAAAATCCCAAAATGCCCTTATCCCTTCCCTCCCTCCACCCCCTCCCCCACTCCGGCCACCCCCCTGCTAGCTCCGGCCGACCCCCCCCCCCCCTCCTCGCTTCCGGCCGACCTCCCCCCCCCCCCCCCCCTCCTCGCTTCCGGCCGACCTCCCCCCCCCCCCTCCTCGCTTCCGGCCAACCTCCCCCCCTCCCCCCGCCTCCCGCTCCGCACCCCCCTTCCCAGCCCCCCTCCTCCCGCTGTCGAGCCCTAGGGAGAGACGGGAGCGGGCGGATGGCCGGAGCGAGAGGGGGGGGAGGGATGGCCTGAAGCGAGCAGGGGGGGTGGGGGGGGGGGAGCTGCGGCCGGAGCTAGCAGAGGAGGGGGGGGGGGGGGGGGGGGGGGGGCGAAGCTAGCACGGGGGAGGGGGGTTAGGGGTAGGGACATTTTTGTCCAAAATAATATCCGGGTATCAAGTTGTTACAAAAAAAGTTTAGGGTATCAACTTGAAAAAGTGTGATAGTTGAGGGTAGCAATTAGCAATTAAGCCAAAATTTAAATTGTGTCTATATCAAATCTAAATTCAAATTTATTTTAATTATATTTAAACTTTGGTTTAAATTCGAGGGTGACAAAATAAGCCACCCATATAAGATTTAGTATTATATATGGGTTCCATTTTGATATAATTAAAATATACTTTTATTTCAATTTTTCTAATATTATATATGGGCTCCAATTTGAAAGTTTGCCTACGACCCTCATGAACTCGGCATCGTCCCAGATCTAAGCCATATGTATAATAATTCTCTCTGAGTAATATTTTTTTTTTTTTTTTTGTAAAAATCTTTCTAACTATCTGAATATATCCAAAGTCCATAAACAAATCTATAAGAGAAAATACTAATTAAAATGAATTCAATATTCAAATTATATTTAAACCGTATATCCAAGTTTTAAAAATATGTCTATAAAAAATCTTAATTAAATTATATTAAATTATATTTAAATTATTTTAATATAATTTAAGTTTATATCTAATTTTTAAATAATATTAAAGAAATTGTTTTTTTTCTTTTTTATACGTGAACTAACTAGCTATATATAAGGGGAAGTATGGAGTTTCCAAAAATTTTGTGGACATTTGTAAATTTAAAATAATTTTGGGAGGTCATGCTTGCACCACATCTTATTTTGTGTCATGTTTGTCGTATCATTTAAGTTATGTCCGACATTATGTTCTATGACTTTTAAATTATGACATGTCCTTCAAGTTATAATAAATTTATGTTATATATTAAAAAAATATTTAAAGATATGAAAGTTGAATTACACATTAACAAAATTTATTCAAATTTAATCCAAATCTTTTTTTTTAATAATAATTTAAAGTTCTTTTGTAGTGCCTTTTTGCTGCATGCAATGATTAACACAGCCTGTAACCAAAATGTGACATGTCCTGTGGGGGTAGATACACGGGGAGTCCCGTAGGAATGGATACGATTTGAATTTTCTCTTTGGCATTGCTCGTTGGTCCCGTTAAAAAGACGCCTAAAAAAAACTTGTAACCAAAGCAGTGACTAGAGCCATTCGCCAAAAATGAGGAGAAATATAATAAACATGGGGATGGAGACTATGTGGAAGATCAATAACTAACAGGGTGAATTCAAAGTGGTTGGAGCTCATCCAGATTGCCAAATCAGACCAGCTACCCAAGCTAAATAGGAAGAAAACTTTATTGTAACGAAGGTCTCGACCCATTAAATGTCAGTCCGGATTCAGAAGAACCGATAGTCGTCTTCCGGATGTGATGTCGTGCGAGTCAATGTATGATTATGGTCGGACGGTCCGGAATTCGGCCCGGATTCATCCGAGCCCACTATTACTTCAGCCCGGCTCAGCCCGGATCCGTCCGAACCCGCTGTCACTTCAGTCCGGCCTGGCCCGGCTGCAAGTCCGGCCCGCACTAGCCCGCGTAACCCTTAGGTCCGGGTTGGACCCAAGAACCCGAGCCCGAACCAGACCGGACAGGCCCGCAATTTTTTTTTTTTAAAAAAAACACAACGGCTGGCCGCATAGGCCCGGTCAGCCCGCCCGAACCCGGTCTAGTCAACCCGGTTTAATGTTTTTTGAGTTTTTTTTTTGAATTTCTTTTGACCGTTTGGATTTTTTTTCTTTTACCAAATTACCCCAATATATAACCATTTTTTTTGACCGTTTTGGGGGTATTTTGGTCATTTTGTCAAGAATGACAAAAAAACATTTCCAACAACTATATTTGGAGGGTAGGGAGGGTAATTTGGCTTTAAAAAAATCCCATAAATCTCATTTTCAAACACTTCTAACCATCACAAAAAAAATTTCAAGCTCACAAGAAGGTTTCAATAAATTTTTGCAAGCAATTCCGGTGCTCTACGACTTCCCGATCAACCTCCCAACCCCAATCCAATTTTTTTTTTTTTTTCTTCCCTTCCTCTTTCTAATTTTTTTTTTTTATTTTACATTTACAAAATAGTTTTCTTTCCTCCCTCTCCCTTTTTTTTGAGAAAAAATAATTTTCGGTTTATTTTATTTTCGGTATTATCCCTCTTTTCTAAATTATTTTTATTTGTCTTTTTAAAATGGTCGGACAAGGTTCAAAACAACCTACTGATGTTGCCGGACAGACTTATGAATATTTTAATATTATTTTTTGAGAAAAATCCTATATTTGAGGATTTAATTGGTTCACCTCCTGAAGTTGCTAGTTCTACCCAAAATGTTGTCTTTTATTTTAATTTTTTTATATTATATATGGGCCCCATTTTGAAAGTTTGTCTAGGGCCCTTATGAAACTCAGCGTCATCCCAGATCTAAGCCGTATGTATAATAATTCTCTCTGAGTAATGAAAAAAATTTGTAAAAATCTTTCTAACTATCTGAATATATCCAAAGTCAATAAACAAATCTATAAGAGAAAATACTAATTAAAATAAATTTAATATTCAAATTATATTTAAACCGTATATCCAAGTTTTAAAAATATGTCTATAAAAAATCTTAATTAATTATATTTAAATTATTTTAATATAATTTAAGTTTATATCAAATTTTTTAATAATATTAAAGAAATTGTTTTTTTTCTTTTTTATATGTGAACTAACTAGCTATATATAAGGGGAAGTATGTAGTTTAGAATAATTTTGGGAGGTCATGCTTGCACCACATCTTATTTTGTGTCATGTTTGTCGTATCATTTAAGTTATGCCCGACATTATGTTCCATGCCTTTTAAATTATGACATGTCCTTCAGGTTATAATAAATTTATGTTACATATTAAAAAAATAAAGCTATAAAAGTTAAATTACACATTAACAAAATTTATTCAAATTTAGTCCAAATCATTTTTTTTTAAATAATTTAGTGTTCTTTTGTAGTGCATTTTTGCTCCATGCAAAGATTAACACAGCCTGTAGGCAAAGTGTGACGTGTCCGTGGGGTAGATACACGGGGAGTCCCGTAGGAATGGATATCATTTAAATTTTCTCTTTGGCATTGCTCGTTGGTCCGGAGAAAAAGACGCCTAAAAAAAACTTGTAACCAAAGTGGTGAACAGAGCCATTCGCCAAAAAATGAGGAGAAATATAATAAATATGGGGATGGAGACTAAGATCAATACCTAACAAGGGTGAATTCAAAGTGGTTGGAGCTCATCCAGATTGCCAAATCAGACCAGCTACCCAAGCTAAATAGGAAGAAAACTTTTAGGTTTTTTCTAAGGGCACCATCCTTTTTGCTAGGAAAAAACTTTGATACAGTAGGGGGTATCAAAGTTTTGATACCCCCTATGTATGACATGTGGGTTCCTCTTGCTTTGTAAAACGTGTACACATATATATACACATAAATTTTGAGAGGGCCCACATGTCATACATAGGGGGTATTAAAATTTTGATACCCCCTACTGTATCAAAGTTTCTCTCTTTTTGCTAGGGGCTAGCCCAAAAATGTTCCAAAATATTACAAGTTTGCCATCAAATTTTTTTACTTGGGACTAGCCTAAGCAAAGGTATAAATACCAACTTTTATTTTCTTTGTCTCTCTCCCTCTTCTCTTTTCTTTTCTCCCTCAACTCTTTTCTTCTCTCCCTCAACTCTAGGTCAAAGAATTTAACCCCAAGTTTTTCCCAAACCTATACATTTTTTCCAAATTGTTCTCTCCCTCAACTCTAGGTCTTTGACTTCTCCCATTTATTGGTAAGTCATCGAATTAATATTTGTTTAATGTTTTAAACATGAATTTCACATATAAAAGTTGAATTATGTGTTTAATGTAAAAAAATTATATTGAATATTACCCAATTCATAGAGGTTGTTGATCCATAATGAATCTCACTTTTTTATGAGTCAAAGTAATGTACACTGCATATACATGTCCGTTATTATATCCGGATTAAGAGCACAAGCATCCATAATAACATAGGTGTTTGTTCTCTTATGTAGTCAGTACAAAGAGAACAATCTCAAGTGGTCCTGTTCAATACACACAAAGTGTACTAGTGTAAACCTATAGTCAAGATAGACTAATACCAGATTACACTACAACCTTTCTAATAGATTATCCAAGTCCATCTAGGTTGTGAACTATTTATATATTCAATAGGATACTGATAATATGATCTTCTGTGTGACACCACACACCATATTATCTACAATATAGAATATCAGACATTTGTATTAACACTTGCAACAAATACAATATGCAAACATTTGTCCATATGATTCTCATTCAAAATTTAAGGAAATAAGGTTACTACAAAAGTGATGCTTTTAGTATATAACCCTAACAATGTTGTGACCGAGCACGAGATCTCAGTGAACCAGAAGAAGATTGCAGCAGTGGAGTCTTGGTCTACACCCAGTTCAGTTGCCGAGATTCGGAGCTTTCTGGGTCTAGCAGGCTACTATCGAAAATTCGTCCAGGACTTTTCTCGGATTGCAGAGCCGATGACTAGACTCACCAGGAAGGACGTAGAGTTCGTCTGGGCTGAGGAGTGTCAGGCTGCTTTCGATGAGCTGAAGAAGAGGTTGACCTCAGCTCCGATCTTGACATTGCCATCTGGGACTGGTGGTTTTACGATCTACAACGATGCTTCTGGGAAGGGTTTGGGTTGCGTTCTTCAGCAGCACGGAAAGGTGATTGCCTATGCATCTAGGCAGTTACGTCCTCATGAGAAGAACTACCCTACTCATGATCTGGAGTTGGCCGCTGTTATCTTTGCTTTGAAGTTGTGGAAGCATTACTTGTACGGAGAGCGAGTTGAGATCTTCACGGATCACAAGAGCTTGAAGTACGTATTCACAAAGAAGGAGCTGAACATGCGGCAGAGGCGATGGCTTGAGCTGATAAAGGACTTTGATATCTCGTTGCAGTACCATCCAAGCAAGGCCAACGTAGTTGTAGATGCCTTGAGCAGGTATCTAGTCGCTATGTATTTGACGGCAGATCGTCATCTTTTGGCCGATCTGGATAGTTTGGGTATCGAGGTGATTGTTCCGGGCATGGAGATTTAGATGTGGTGTAGTGCCCCGCTCCGCGAAGGCACTAGATATACAGAAAGATCGGATTGCTGGCTCTGCAACAGAAGACGATTAATCTGGGTGAGTGGACGAAGTCTCATTTGCTGATTCGCTTGCGCCTTAAGAATCTGAGTTTTGATTGAATACTTTGTTAATAACAAGATGGTAAATCATTGAGTATGCTTTAAGAGATTTCACATGTTGCCATGCTAAGAACAAGGAAAGAGAGAACCTGTATGCGAAGAAAGAATTAATCTACATGCTAATAAGAAGACTTGTTGCCTGGCTAGTACAAGAAACTAGATAACCTGCATGTATAAGAAGTAGACTGCTCAACTGCTTGCTTACGAATGTATGTCTAACGCTGAGAGCATCCATGTGAAAATGGGTGCCGGTATGTTATCTGTTATCTGGGGGCGACGGCTCCACTATCTGGGGGCTTCGGCTCTGGGTTTCGGCTCTATTGTATGGGGGCGACGGCTTCTCTCTTGCTTGGGGGCTTCGACTCCACTATCTGGGGGCTTCGGCTCCACTATCTGGGGGCTTCGGCTCTATTGCTTGGGGGCTCCGGCTCTGTTATCTGATGGACTGAAATGAATAATTGCCAATAGATCAAATGTGCCTCAAGAGTTTAGATCATATGGAAAATTGATGATTTTATCATGTTTATGCTAATCCTTGTCTTGTGCAGGGATCGACGGTCGGCTATGGTAAGAGTCACTGAAAAGTGATATACATGTGTTGCTTAAATTCTGATATAAATGCTTGCAGAGATTAATCTGTTACCAAGAAATGCTATGTTCCACTAAAAGAAAAGATGTAATATCATGCTTGTAATCTGACCCTGAGTTTGTCTTGAACAAGATAAGAGAATGCTAAAGATGTTGTCCCTAAGGAAATGATATGCTCATGAAACACGCTGAGCACTGCACAAATGAATAGTCATCGTGCTAGAATTGAATAGTCCCTCGTATGCTTGAAATGATATGAACTGTGGCTTTCCAAAGATGTGTTTTTCAAAAGATATGTAAACTGACTCTGTATGCATGGAATGAATCTAGGTAAAACTAGCAAGATCACATCACAAGAAACGTTTTCTCACTAAATGAACAGTGATCGTTTCAGAAAAATGTAGCTCTTTGTTCACACATTCACCAGTATGCTGATATACTGACCCATTATCAGTCTGCATGCAGGTGCACCATGCATCGAGAAGGATAGCCCGAAGCGATAGCCCGTGCCTCATCCTCAGGAGCCAGAAATCAGAAGAGATGCCAAGAGATGACATCTGTGCAAGAGTTTGGTTTTGTATATAAAGGGATGTAATGTATGGGAACGGGATCATTATAATCTGTAAAGTTCTGAGAGAATGTAATATTGTATCAGAGAGAATCGAGAGCTTGTAATCTGTTCAAATGAAATCAATAAAGAGAAATGTTCTTGTTACCATTGTGTTCAATACTTGTATTCTGAAATATGTCCGCTGCTGCTTCAATTATCTGCGATACGTTCCGCTGCGTATTGTCAAACTTGTCTATCTTGTCTTGTTCCAGGTCTTGGCCTTGTGCAAGCGCAACTTAGGCTTGCACGGCATCACGCCTTAGCGAGGACGAACGGTCCTAAAGAGCCCGAAGTGAGGACGAAAGGGACTCTGCAGGATCGGGGCGTGACAGAATGGTATCAGAGCAACACGATCCTCTGGCCAATTTTGATTCAATTGAATTTGTACATGTCTTCTGATCGAAATTCCGTTGCCTACTCGATATCAATAATGAGATGAACGTTCCATACAATAAGTCCGTAAATATTTTTATGATGCCGGCAAATATTTTATCGATTTGATTGCTTGAGATTGAAATGCTTGATTGAACAAGAGTTTTGCTATGATCTGAATTGTGATTTCGTTGATTGATGATGGCGAAGGATGAGGACTATCGCTGCTAAGGATATCGTAAGTTTCTCCTTAAGTTTCGAGGACGAAACTTCTTTTCGGTGGGTAATTATGTAGTGCCCCGCTCCGCGAAGGCACTAGATATACAGAAAGATCGGATTGCTGGCTCTGCAACAGAAGACGATTAATCTGGGTGAGTGGACGAAGTCTCATTTGCTGATTCGCTTGCGCCTTAAGAATCTGAGTTTTGATTGAATACTTTTGTTAATAACAAGATGGTAAATCATTGAGTATGCTTTAAGAGATTTCACATGTTGCCATGCTAAGAACAAGGAAAGAGAGAACCTGTATGCGAAGAAAGAATTAATCTACATGCTAATAAGAAGACTTGTTGCCTGGCTAGTACAAGAAACTAGATAACCTGCATGTATAAGAAGTAGACTGCTCAACTGCTTGCTTACGAATGTATGTCTAACGCTGAGAGCATCCATGTGAAAATGGGTGCCGGTATGTTATCTGTTATCTGGGGGCGACGGCTCCACTATCTGGGGGCTTCGGCTCTGGGTTTCGGCTCTATTGTATGGGGGCGACGGCTTCTCTCTTGCTTGGGGGCTTCGACTCCACTATCTGGGGGCTTCGGCTCCACTATCTGGGGGCTTCGGCTCTGGGCTTCGGCTCTATTGCTTGGGGGCTCCGGCTCTGTTATCTGATGGACTGAAATGAATAATTGCCAATAGATCAAATGTGCCTCAAGAGTTTAGATCATATGGAAAATTGATGATTTTATCATGTTTATGCTAATCCTTGTCTTGTGCAGGGATCGACGGTCGGCTATGGTAAGAGTCACTGAAAAGTGATATACATGTGTTGCTTAAATTCTGATATAAATGCTTGCAGAGATTAATCTGTTACCAAGAAATGCTATGTTCCACTAAAAGAAAAGATGTAATATCATGCTTGTAATCTGACCCTGAGTTTGTCTTGAACAAGATAAGAGAATGCTAAAGATGTTGTCCCTAAGGAAATGATATGCTCATGAAACACGCTGCGCACTGCACAAATGAATAGTCATCGTGCTAGAATTGAATAGTCCCTCGTATGCTTGAAATGATATGAACTGTGGCTTTCCAAAGATGTGTTTTTCAAAAGATATGTAAACTGACTCTGTATGCATGGAATGAATCTAGGTAAAACTAGCAAGATCACATCACAAGAAACGTTTTCTCACTAAATGAACAGTGATCGTTTCAGACAAATGTAGCTCTTTGTTCACACATTCACCAGTATGCTGATATACTGACCCATTATCAGTCTGCATGCAGGTGCACCATGCATCGAGAAGGATAGCCCGAAGCGATAGCCCGTGCCTCATCCTCAGGAGCCAGAAATCAGAAGAGATGCCAAGAGATGACATCTGTGCAAGAGTTTGGTTTTGTATATAAAGGGATGTAATGTATGGGAACGGGATCATTATAATCTGTAAAGTTCTGAGAGAATGTAATATTGTATCAGAGAGAATCGAGAGCTTGTAATCTGTTCAAATGAAATCAATAAAGAGAAATGTTCTTGTTACCATTGTGTTCAATACTTGTATTCTGAAATATGTCCGCTGCTGCTTCAATTATCTGCGATACGTTCCGCTGCGTATTGTCAAACTTGTCTATCTTGTCTTGTTCCAGGTCTTGGCCTTGTGCAAGCGCAACTTAGGCTTGCACGGCATCACGCCTTAGCGAGGACGAACGGTCCTAAAGAGCCCGAAGCGAGGACGAAAGGGACTCTGCAGGATCGGGGCGTGACATGTGGGGCTTACAGATTCAATCTGAGTTGATAGACAGAGTCAGATCAGCACAGTATGATGATGTTGGCCTGAGGAGCATCAGGGAGCAGGTACGGGCAGGTTTGCTCGACGACTTCTCTATAGCCGAAGATGGATCGCTGAGGCACGGTGCTAGACTGTGCGTTTCGAGTGGAGAACTTCGGGAGGAGGTTCTTCAGGAAGCACATCGCTCTCAGTACTCTATGCATCCTGGAGCCAACAAGATGTACAGAGATCTGAGAGAGTACGTATGGTGGTACGGCATGAAGCGAAAGGTAGCTCAGATCGTATCTCGCTGCCTGGTGTGTCAGCAGGTGAAGGCCGAGAGGCAGAGGCCTGGTGGGTTGCTACAGCTACTGCCCATTCCTGAGTGGAAGTGGGAGCACATCACCATGGACTTTGTGTCCGGACTTCTACGATCTCCTGGAAGGAAAGACACAATTTGGGTCATTGTTGATCGATTGACCAAATCGGCCCTCTTCTTACCTTTCAAAGTGGATTTGTCTACGGAGAAGCTGGCAGAGCTGTACGTGCGTCAGATAGTCAGATTGCACAGAGTTTCGGTGAGCATAATCTCAGATCGGAATAGTCGTTTCACTTTCCACTTTTGGAGGAGGTTGCACATTAGCTTGGGCACCCAGCTCAAGTTTAGTACCGCTTACCACCCCCAAACAGACGGGCAGTCAGAGAGGACCATCCAGACTCTTGAGGATATGCTTCACACATGTGTGTTAGACCTCGGGAGTTCTTGGGAGGTTCATCTTTACCTGGTAGAGTTTGCTTACAACAACAGCTACCAGGCCAGTATAGAGATGTCACCATTTGAGGCTCTATACGGACGGAGATGTCGCACTCCTTTGTCATGGGACGATGTCGGCGAGTGGATGTTGCTTGGGCCAGAGATGGTAGTGGATGCGGCCGAAAAGGTTAGACTGACTAGAGACAGACTTCGGATGGCTCAGGATAGGCAGCGGCATTGGACCGATAGCCACCGGAGACCGTTAGAGTTCGAGGTTAGTTTCAGTTCCTGTCGTGTTTGTTCGTGATTGTTTGTTTGGTTTTGTGTGCTGCGTTTTGTTTTATGTCTAGGCTAGTGATATGGTGTTCTTGAAGATTTCTCCGACACGTGGCACGATTCTCTTTGGCCGGGGTGGGAAGCTTAGTCCGCGCTACATCGGACCTTTCACTATCCTTGAAAGGGTCGGTGTAGTAGCTTATCGACTAGACTTGCTACCTACGCTCGAAGGGGTGCACAACGTGTTCCATGTGTTGCAGCTGAGGCGGTACGTGACAGATCCTAGCCATGTATTGGACCATTCAGCGATAGAGGTGGGACCTACTCTCAACTATCCAGAATAACCAGTCGAGATTCTAGATCGTAGGGAGAAGGTGCTCCGGAACCAAGTTATACCCTTAGTTCGCGTGGCATGGAGGCACCACTCTCCAAGTGAGTCTACCTGGGAGAGAAATGACGACATACGGGAGCGTTTTCCTTATCTCTTCGAGTCCTGAGGTATATGTTGTTTTGTTTCTGCATGTATTTCCTGTGATTTGCTTGTTTTAATTTCGAGGACGAATTTTTTTTAAGGTAGGTAGATTTGTCACTCCTATTTTTCATAAATAGGGGTAAAATGGTCATTTTGCATTTTGGATATTTTGGAATTATTTATTTATTAATAATGTTATTTGGGGATTATTTAAGTCGGGTACGAATTTCATCTCATTCCGACTTGTGTTGGTGACCCGGGTAGCTTAGACTCTAGTTGGGACCCAGAGTTTAGCTAGACATGGCCCATAAATCCCACTAATTAGTCTAGTACTTTTATACTAATCCCACATAACTTAATTGGTCAATTTGTAGATTTTAACTTGGCCCTTTTAATCCCAAATTTTCACATAAGACAAATTGGACCAAAAGGAGGCTTGGAGGACATTTTGGACATTAACCAAATGCCCCCAAACCCCTTATATGGCCGGTCATGGGGAGAGCCCTCTCTCTCCACTTCATTTTCTTTTCTACTCTCATTTCTTCTCCCTTTTATGTTCTTCCCCAAACCTAAACCTAAACTCTTGATTTCATCTCTTAAATCCTTCCATTTTCCTTCCTTTCCACTCAATCCTTCAAGGAAAGGGTGCTAGCTTGGAGTAGGGAGCAAGGAGGAAGGAGGAGTCCAATTTCTAGAGATTTTTGTGTCCGATTCGAGTCCTCTTGGGTTTAACCTTGGGATCTAACTCCCAGGAGGTAATTTCTTCTCTAACTTTCTCATTTTTCTTGCATTTTATCATTTTTGGAACCCATAGGACCACCCCCTTGCATGAACCCATTTTAGGATGTTGTAGAGGCTCTTGGGAGACCCATTTTTGAGTTTGAACTTGTCATTTTGGGTCTTTTCCATTTTTGGACTGATTTGGGGTATTGTTGTAGATGTATATATATAGTGTACTGTTTGTGTGTGTGTTCTAGTGTTGTGGTAGTGGTGGTGGTAGTGTGTGGTGGTAGTGGTGGTGTTGGAGATGTGTATATTCATGTGTGTGTGTGTGTGTGTCTTTATATATATATATATATATATATATATATATATATATATATATTGGAAAAAGGGTAAATTTTATTCCAAAAGTAAAGTCATAATCTTACAACATACAATCAAAGTGGGACTCCCACTCATCAGTTTCCCATACCATACATCAAACTCGATATAGTGGGGGAAAGGGTGTTAGAGAGGGGGGGGTGGCCGCCACAACAGCAGCCACCACAGCAGCCATAGCTGCTGTTGTACTGCAGCAGTCCACAACATGTGGACTGCACAGTGAACACATAGCAGCAGTTTTTCTGGGGGTCTTCTGGCCCCCATTTCACCCCAAACATGTCCACATTAGATCCCAATACTTATCCCTATATGTTCACCAAATATCCCTCTATGAAACCCCTAAGTTAGAGTGACATTTTAGTGTATAGAGTGATCAGTGTGATGGTTGTTTTAGTGGTAAAAAAAAAGGTTTGACATGTTGGTATATTGGTAGGTAATTGTCAAGATATATTGGTTAGTGTGATGGTTGTTTTACTGGATTTTCCCTTATATTTGGGAGTATAGGAGGGTTTGGTTCAAATGGGAACACAGGGTTTGGGATTCCCATTGGTGCTAGTTCCAACTTGTGGTAAATGACATAAGCCTAGAGAGGAGGTGGGCACTGAGGGTACATACTGAGTTGAAAAAGGGGTTTGTAGTGGTGGTGGAGGTGGTGGGTGTGGTGCCATGGTGGGTGTAGTTCGTAGAGGTTCACCCCTTCCTCTAGTTCTCATCAGTTCCTCTAACATTCTATCAAATTTAGTATTGAGGTTGATAATTGTACCTTCCAAAACCAGCAAGCGTTCCTTCTCAGCGACACTCCGGCAGCCCTCTGGTGATCCTCGTAGTGAGCCATGGCTGCTCGAACGTCTCTCTCAACTAGTTTCAAGAACCGGGTCGAGTGGCTCTGATACCAAATTGTTAGATCCCCTTCCAAATTGACCTGGAATTGGGGGGGGGGGGGGGGGGGGGAGATCTAACTGTGCTAGACATATTAATGGCAGAAATTGAAGATTAACCACTCAACTGGAAAAGGAAATCTAGGGTTTTTATTGATGAGTATGGAAGATTACAAGTAGTTAAAATCCAAGATGAAGAAGAAAGAATGATAAAAGCTAAGTAAATTCCAATCTAATCTCTACCCTCCCTCTCCTTCTCTTTTTATACTACACTGATACTTGCATGTTTTGATACACCTTGGAAGTACTTCGCTTCTTGGCAGTTAGTTGGTTGGTTGTTGAGCTGGCTGACTGCTGACTTGGCCTCGGCTGCTGACTAGGCTACGTTGATACTTGTTGAAGCTTTTCTGATACTTGCACATACTTGCTGAGGCACTGATACTAGGCTCCTCTGATACATGCTGAACAGAATAGAAATAGATGCTAGCTGAAACACTAAGGAATGGTAAGCTATGTTTCAACATGTGTGCAAACGATTCCGAAGATGGAGAGGGGAAGGAAGAGGACAAGGTACCCAGCCGTTATCGCATTCCCAAATCAGAAAAAAAAAACTTGACAAAACATACACAATTTAAAACCATCAATCTGTCAACAAACTGATCGACATATATCTGTGAAAGCTTGCTAGATAATATCTATACATCAATTATTTCTCCACAAGAGAGATTGTAAATCAGTAGGATTTTGACTAGATAAGTTCAACATAGGTGAGTACTTGTACCTACTTGAAAATGTCCATATCCACAGATATAGTGTCATTATCTGTGTTCATATTTGTGCAACATATGTAGCTCACACCAATTTAAGAAGGGTGGGGTGGGGGGCGGATTGGGGGTACCCTAATGGGAGGGACATCATTACATAGCGTACCCTAATGGGATTAGAAGGTCTATAATACATGTCTAGTAACAACCAGTCCATCAATATATCATGGGAGGATTATGACCTTAATATCAAGGGAAGTATGGAATAAATGGAGAACTAGTGTATACCAAACCCGATTCTGCCCAACATATTGAGTCATGAGTGGCCGTTGTTTTTTTCCAAAAACGAACACAGTAAAGTTGAATCGAAATAACCTGAGCCAACCAACTGCAACTCGATCAATGGGTGATAACATACATAATATGCAGCAGCATGTGAAATTAAAATATAGGGGTGGATCATAGTCATCATTATATGGAAATATTTTAGCCGTTCAGTCTGATTGGTTATTGTTACAGATCGATGAACATATAAGCAAATAGATAGTTGGATCATACAGAATCGGGATAGAACAAGAAAATAATTCATCATGCACAAGCAATTAAAGAAATTAAAGTATTTATAAGAAATTAAAGAATAAGCTTCATTCATTCAGCATTTACAAGAAATTAAAGAATCACACTGCAGCCATCTCCTTAATTCCTATACAATCAATCATAATATGATTTCTTCAATTCACTACTACTATTACTCTCTGTTATATATATATATATATATATATATATATATATATATATATATATATATATATATATATATATTTTTTTTTTTTTTTTTTTTTTTTTTTTTTTCCTTACAGTACATATCAAATTAACTCAATCTCAATCTCAGTGAAACCTGACCCAAACTCCCTGGCTGGGCACTCCTGCATGAACCAGGAACAATAGGTAGTACCCGGGCGGCGCAATCTGTGGCGTCGGCGGTGCGAGCACGTCCGCCTCGTACATGAGAGGCCCTCCTGCTGCTGCTGGCCTCGTCCCCTCCAACGTCAGCACCACCATCCGCTGGTTCATCCCGACCGAGTGCGTCTGGAACGAGGGTGCGATCGCCACCACCTCCACGTCCGGCCCGGGCCACCGGAGGAGCCCCCCGTTGGTCACCGAGAACGTCACCACGATCCTCGCCCCGTAGCCCGCCGCACCCCACCCGCTTTCGATCTTCGGCCTTAGCCCGCTCAAGGTGGGGTCCAGGTACGGCGGGTGGAACGCCTCCATGCTCAGCTCCGTGGGGTACTCCGTCTTCTCCGAGAAGTCGTAGGTGCGGTGCGGGTTGCTTCCGCCCACCAGGACCCGCCCGAAGGTGTCGAGGATGGCGGTGGAGTGGTACATCCGGGGGATCTGGGACGGGTTCAGGACCTGGAACCGCGACCCGGCAGGGGACTTGGGGGAGTACAGGACGGGCGTGTACACCGGGTTCTCCGCAATCTCCCACCCGGCAGCTCCCGACCCGGCGCCATTCACGATCAGCACGTCTCCGCTGGGAAGCAGCACCATGTCCCCCATCACCCGCGGCATGGGCATCACCTCCATGGCCCAAGCCGGGTGCGGGTCGGTGACGGTTATCCGGCCGCAGGTCTTTGCGGCGGGCCAGAAGACCTTACTGTTGTTGGCGGCCTGATAGGACCCAGACGGCGCACCGCCGCAGACCAGCACCTCCGCAGGGGTCGTGGACGGGTCGTCGGGCTGCGGGTGCAGCGGCAGTAGCACGGAGGAGCCGGTGCTGGGATAGCTCCTGGGAATCGAATCTGGAATTGGCGGGAGGGTCCTGAGGACGACGTTGCGGGTCGGGTCGAGGATGACGGATCGGGTATTGGCGAAGACGAAGAGGGAGCCGTCGGGGAGGAGGTGGAGGAAGGGGTAGAGGTTGTTCTCGATGTGGGGACCGTCGCTGGTCTGCAGGAGGAAGGGGAAGGTGTAGAGCTGCTGCTTCTGCTTCTGCTTCTTGGGGAAGAACTCGTAGTTGAACTGGCGCCGGCCGCCCACGATGATGACGTCCCCGTCGGGGAGGATCTGGTTGGAGGCGTACCAGCGGCGCACGGAGAGGTAGTTGGGGAACTCGAACCAGTCAGCCGCATCGGCATCGGCGCCTAGGGTGTCGAGGGAGCGGACTACTCGCTCGCCTCCGTTGAAGCCGCCGGTCTGGAGGAAGGTGCCGTTGGGGAGGAGGGAGGCGGAGGAGCACCAGGTGTCGCTGCGGAGGGTGAGGGGGCGGAGGGAGGAGGTGTGGAGGTCGAAGAGGAGGGAGTGGGCGCTGCAGTCGGGCTTCAGGGGGCAGCTGCTGCCCTCCGGGAGGGACAGCTTGGAGCGGCCTGCTTCCGTGCGGTCGAAGACCACCACCTTATCCCCCGGGAGGAGCTGTACGTGCATCGCCGAGATGCCGATGCTGCGGTGGAGGAGGTGCCACTCCCCCCCTCCGCCGACCACGACGTTGGGCTCGTTGGGCTCGACGGATGAGGAGGACGACATTGTCACCATCATCCCCAGAAGGAGCACAAGGAGGAGAAACAGTCTTTCCATACTCTCTTCTTCCTTCTCTTCTTTCTTGTTGTAATGTATGTATGTTGAGAAGAAAACTTAGCACCTATTTATAGTTTAGTTTTGCCACCCCTGCGAATATCATCTCAATCCTTTTTGTAAACCAATTACAATATTCCTAATTTAGTAATCCTAAAATCTTTCTAAATACCTCAAAGCAAACATCCTAATTAAAATATATTCAACCATCAAATTATATCTAAATTACGTGAATCCAAAGTTTTTTTTTATTATTAAATATTTCTATAACAAATCTTAATTATAATTATATTTGAACTATTTTAGTGTAGTTTTGCTCCATACGAATATGTCTCAATCTATTTGTCCAAATACTATTCCTAATTTAGTAATCCTACAGTCTTTCTAAATACCTCAAAGCAAACATCCTAATTAAAATATATTCAACCATCAAATTATATCTAAATTACGTGTATCCAAAGTTTTTTTATTATTATTAAATATTTCTATAACAAATCTTAATTATAATTATATTTGAACTATTTTAGTGTAGTTTTGCTCCATACGAATATGTCTCAATCTATTTGTCCAAATACTATTCCTAATTTAGTAATCCTACAGTCTTTCTAAATACCTCAATTTATATCCAAAGCAAACATCCTAATTAAAATATATTCAATCTTCAAATCATATATATACATATTTTTATTTATTTATTTATATTTATACCAGGTATGTCCAAAATTTTAAAAACATGTTTATAACAAATCTTAATTAAATTATATTTAGACTATTTTAATATATTTAAATTTATATCTATTTTTTAATAATATCAAAAGAATTATTTTTTTTTCTTTTTTATACGTGAACTAACTAGTTATATATAAGAAGCACCGAGTTTCCAAAATTTTTGTGGACTTTTGTGAATTTAGAATAATTTTGGGAGGTCATGCTTGCACCATATCGTATTTTAGTATCATGTTTGTCGTATCATTTAAGTTATGTCGGACATTATGTTACATGTCGTTTAAATTATGACATGTCCTTCAAGTTATAATTGCTTTTATGTTCCATATTAAAAAAGTGTTATTTATATTTACCCCTCCATTCTTAATTCATAATTATGTTTTCCCCCATTTTAATATAATCACTATTATCCCCCATTCTAATGGTCAGGATATGACGTTAGAGACGGAAGGAAAACAAATGCCACGTCATTCCATATACATATTAAAAAGGCCAAAACACCCTTGAGACTAATATCATGTCAGGCGATGTTTAGGTTTTAGTTGGTGCAGAAACTCAAATGCACAAAACTAGTACTTAATAAGTGGAGAAAAAGGAACCCTTCATTGAATGTCAAGTAAGCTCAAACCAATTTGTGAACCATCCAGTGTAAACTAAATGCAGACTTACAACATGGTGGATCTTTTGAACTAATACGATGACAAACTGGTGGACACCAACACTCTCAAGATGGATAGGAGATTCGTTTGCCATATGTTGAGGAGTTAATGGGCTTTGTGAGAAATGGTAGAAGAGCAAAAGGCTTGGGGCATAGCAGGATGAACCAATGCAATGTAACATAACATAACATCATAACCGTTACCCAACCAAATATAACAATGAAGAACCATCGTCTGAAAACACTAAAGTAGTCCTTCAGGAACAAACACAAAATGATGGACAATCATCCAACCAAAATAACAACAATTTACTAAGAAAAAATAAACTAAAACCAACAGTTTGGGTGAATGGTGCATGAATCACCCCATTGATATTTTGACTGAAAGTCACTCAAGCACTGCCTCTTGACATGCTCCTGCCCCTGCTGGAGCAACTTCTTGACATGCTCCTACCCCTGCTAGAGCTACTTCTTGACATGCTCCTGCCCCTGCTTCTTTGTGTTTAATTCTTCTTGGCTAGTGGACAAGTCCTATTGTTATTGTAGTGCCCCGCTCCGCGAAGGTACTCTATAAACGAAAAGATCAGGTTACTGGCTCTGCAACAGAAGACGATTGATCTGGGTGAGTGAACGAAGACTCATTTTCTGATTCGCTTACGCCTAATAAAAATCTGAGTTTTTGAATGAATGTTATTGCTAATAACAAGATGGTAATCTTCATGAATGTTAATACATCTAATCTGTATGCTAGTAAAATAATGTACATGTTGCCATGCTAAAGTTAGTTATCCTTGTGAATGTTAATACATCGAATCTGTATGCTAGTAAAATAATGTACATATTGCCATGCTAAAGTTAGTTGTTGCTTCAATTGATAAGCCTTGTCATGTTTAATAAGAAGAGAACCCTTACTGTCCCTGAACTGTATGCTATGGATAACATAAAGATATGTTTAATGATACCAAGATGTTACTATGTTGCGTAAGTAGATATGTACACTATGTTCCTTATGGTCTGCTAGAATGATTGAATCACATGAGATTATCGATCGTACAGAATGATCGTATCATATGGAAAGCACTTGGTGCTTGAAAGAATGGATATGGAACAAAGAATAGATGGAAATATATGCTCATCGATAAACTGTAGCATCGTAGATATTTTATCTGATAGATTGCATTCATGGATAGGTCTGGACAACTTTGCACAAGGTATAATCTCTCGATCGGTTCCTTGGGCGCTTGGAACCACTCGTCCATGCAGGGATTGGGCACCCTGAGGTAAAAGAGACCTCGCAATTAGGGGGTGTCATGTATATTAGTGAGATGGGCCAGAGTGTCCCAACTGCTAATCACAGGGAATGACCCGTGGACCGTCATATAGATAGGTATCGATTAGTGAAGAGCTGAACCCTGAGCCGCAGCTGCTAGCATGTGCGTTATCAGTGCAGAGCTGAACCATGAGTCACAGCTGCTAGTCTACACATGTGTTAGTGCAGAGCTGAGCCTTGAGTCACAGTTGCTAATCGATGGCATGCATATAGAAAGTTTGGTTACGAGCTAACAACGCAGAGACGAACAGGAAATAAGAATGTTGGTTATTATATTTTCTAATCCTTGCTTTGTGCTAGGATGGATCGTCGGCTATGGGTAAAAATCACTGAATAAGTGATGTCCGTTAATACTTATGTTTCTATCATGAAATGCTTTAATGAATAGTTTGATGCAAATGAAATATTGTTGTTCCAAGAGTTGATAAAGACATATGATGCTAAAATTTTGCTATTGTCCCGGAGAATAGAGTATGAGCCATGAAACACGCTTCTCACTTCAATGAATGAATAGTCCCTTGAATGCTTGAAATGAAGAGAAATGAATTGTGGCTTTTCGAAAGTATTTTCAAGAGATGTAATCTGACTCTGTACTGCATGAAATGAACATAGGTAAAAGTAGCAAGATCAATATCACATAAATATTTTCTCACTAAATGAACTAGTGATCGTTTCATGATGTAGCCTTTGTTCACAATCACCAGTATATTGATATACTGACCCATCATCAATCTGCACGCAGGTGCAAGATGCAACGAGATAGATAGTCCAAAGCGATAGCCCGAACCTCATCCTCAGGATCCAAAATCAGAAGAGATTGTAAAACCCCTAAATTTCTACTATATTTTTAGTACTGATTTTTTGTATTTATACGTCGCATAGTCGTATTGTACGTCGCGCGGGAATTTGCGTTTTTCGTATTTACTCGTCGAGTGCGAATATGTGCGAGGTACATATTTTAAAATGGTTTTTGATTTTATTATCGGTAATGGTTTCAAAATAATATATAATATTTTTTTTATTAAAAGTTGTGAAAAGTATCTATCGAGATTGCCAAAACTTATTATTTTAGTTATTTATAAAAGGCTATCTTATTTTAATAGTGGAAATTTAGAAAACTAGATTATGTGAATATTCTACGTGTAAAGCGCATGAAAATTATTTCATGTATATTTTCAAAATTTATTTTTATTATTTATAATAATTTATTTAGCAAGAAGGTATTTTAAATATTTAAATATTTATGTTTATTTTCGAAATTATTTTTACCTAAATTTATTGAAAATGTATTTTGAAGATATTCCATATTAGTAGTTAAATAATTAGGATAATTTTGAAATTATTATTAAATTTTTATTACTTATGAGGATATTTTGAAAATCATATTTAATGTTTGAATAGTATTATGATTTAAATTATTTAAATTTATTGAAGTTATTCTTAATAGGTTTAAACTAACAGATTTATATAAATATAAATTTGGATTGGATTTGGATTTGTTAAAATTAATTTGAATTACCACCCTATAAATAGGGGAGATTGCGATTGTTCTCTTCACACAAATTTCTCCATCACCACAAACAAAATTTCGTGCACCGTGTCCGTGTCCATATCCTCCTTCCCATCCACTATGTGTATTTCTAATACAAATACAATTATCTCATGCGTGTCCGACAACCCCGGACACCAACCCGTCCCGTGTCTCGCATAACACAATGCAGACTCCGAAACAGTTCTAACCCTAAACCCAGTTCTGGCCGCGACCCGATCCGAAGCATCACCGCCACCTCTGCCATCCCGATCCACCCCGAATACCACAGAGACCACCTACTACCACCACTGACACCGGTCACAGCCGGCACCTTGACCATCCCAGGCCGGCCGAGCAACCGTCCGACATCCCCCTCATCCTACACCTCGTCGCACCTCCCCGGCAACCCACAACCACCATCAGCCCCGCACCCTGTGACCAGCACAACCCAGCCCGACCGAACTCGCCGGAATACCCCTCCGCCACAGTCACGGACCGCCCATTACCATCCCCAAAACCATCACCACCACATCGTCGCCACAAAACCGTGTCACATCGCCTCCCCCTACTGCCACTCCATCCAGGCAATCGTCCCCAACCAACGCCGGTCACTACCACCACCAACCTCCCCCCAAATCGTCATCACCACAACCACAAACAAAAACTAAAATAATTATACACCACCACCACTCTTACCTCTGCCATGGCCACCTCCGGCGACCGCCGCGCCTAAACCCTCTGCCCCTTCATGCACGACGAGCTCCGACCTTATCGTTGTGGGCGCCGTCCGTACGTGCGAGTCCCACCGCGGATGCCGAAAGCTGTCTTCTTCCAGTCTTGGCCTCACTCCTCCTCCGCTACGGCGAGCACCGCCCAGCGTCACCCTCGTTGACCGCTCGAACAGCCCTCGCGTCCGCCGGAACCCCGTCTCTCTCTGGCCATCTCCCTCTCTCTCTGTTCCGACCTCCCTCCTGGAACGTCTCGCCGCCACTCCGCCTCCGCACCGGCGAGCGCCGCGCGCGCTCGAGAACCCTGAGCCCCTTCTCGAACCCTCCGCTCTCCTCCTTCCCCTCCATCCCTCAGCCGCAGCCTCTTCGCCGAGACCCCCGGCCACTCTCCTCCTTCCCGTCCTCCGTTCCCTCCGCGCGCCCGCCGGAGCCGACCGTCCCCTTCCCGAGCCCCCGACTCCTCTCTTCCCCTCTCCTCGATCCTTTCTTTCTCTCTCAATCCCTCTTTTCCTCACTCTCTCTCTCCTTCTTTCTATTCCTATGAAAGGAGCAGCAGTGACTCTGCTATTTGTTTTTTTTATTGATATTTTGTTTTTGTTATTTTTTTTTTGTTGTTGTTGTGTTTTATATTATTATTATATTATTATTATTATTATATATATATATGTATTTATATCCAATAAATTCCTAGAAAGTATTGTGACTAATAAAAATGAATTTTCAAGTCATCAAATATATATATTCAAGTAGTATACGAAATATTTACTAAGTAAATTAAGTTTTTGACCTAAAATAATTTTACTATTTTGGGATAATAAAATATAGCATTCAAGCATTATAAATAATTTTCTAAAATCATATATTATTTATCCAAATTATTCGATTATCATCCCATCCATGACAAATCTCCCTTTTTCTATTCCCTCACCACTCCCGTACTTCCTTATATCGACCCTAGCTGATCCAAATGCTCTAGACCAATGGAAAACATATGACATCACTAGAAGCCCTTTGTGTAGCTGTAACACAGAAGTCAGATTTCATGCAACCTTGGTTATTGCAGCTCACCAGGCGGCCTACCAGGCAAGTATACCTTGCTAATTTACTGTCATATTATTTATTTTCAGCATTTATTTACTTTGTTTCATATTGTTAGTTTCCTTTGTTATAAACTGCGCGTCCAAGCCATACTTGGGTGCAAGCGACTCTATTAGTCGTTTTACTTTACTATATGCATGTTAACTTAGTGTTAGCGGACTACCTTCTTGTTGGGGATATTCTTATATCTTCTTTGGCCATGACACTCACACTACACGGTTTGAGACATTTTGCTAGGGGCATGACTTATGGACTAGCTATCTCTAAAGTCGTACGACGGTAGATATTCGTAACTGCTATGACTAGGGTTTAGAGACTCAAGCAGTTACAAAACTGGACGAGCCATGGACATGACTTGAACAGTGTGGGAAATATTGGGGAAGGACAGTCGCTAGTGCGTATGGAAAGCCAAACAGGTAAACCATAGTCTGGATGGAACTATGGCGATATTTTGCAGATACCCTCTGACGTTTTGGACGTTACGGCCGGATACAGATGACTGGATGCCAGTTACGTACACATAGCCTAAAATCCCACCCATGCACATGAAAGTTGTCCTCTAAATTGCACGTTAGGCGGTTAGAATCTCCTTTCATATTTGTGTCTAGGATAGCCTTTATATATTATTTTATTATTCTGACAGTTCATATTAGCTTGTTCTTTCTGTATCTTGCTACGTCCGTCTGAGGACCTGGTTATTCCCCAGGTGTGTGCTTTCATGATTCACTGCAGTTGTTCTAGCCAAGGCCGTGATTCTCTCCATTCCTTCGAAGACGATTGCGCTTGGTTCGTCCTGCCATTTTATTGATCGATTCTTGTACATTTTTTCATTGAGATAGTTGGTAGTAGACTTTGTCTCCGCCCAACGATTGTACCATAAATACTCAAGTTGATTATTATTCTTTTCATTGTGGATGAGATTTAGTTTGTCTTGGATTACTGCATTTTACAGCTTATGTATCCATACGAGGCCTATTATTTCGTATGAATACAGCTGGCATGTCTACGTTCCTAGTCCTACATATTGGGACTGGGGCGTTACAGAGATGCCAAGAGATATCGATGTAATCTATTTCAAAGAGTTTGTTTTGTATATAAAGGGATGCAATGTATGGAACGGGATCATTATAATCTGTAAAGTTTATGAGTGATTGTAAGCCATGTATTGCATGTATCAGAAGAATGAGAGCATTGTAATATGTTCAAAGATATCAATAAAGAAAAATTGTTTCTGCTGCCTTGTGTTCAATTATGTTCTGCAATATGTCGCTGCTCAATTGAAATATTTGCAATATGTTCTGTTGCGTTACTGTCTATCTTGTCTATTTTTTATTTACATGTCTTGGCCTTGTGCAAGTGCAACTTAGGCTTGCACGGTATCACGCCAATGCTAGAACGAACGGTTCCATAGAGTCCGAAGCGAGGACGAAAGGACTCTGCAGGATTGGGGCGTGACAGTTATGGCCTGAACCCCTACATTTCGAGCATTTTCTTGAATTTTTTTGCTGCAACTGGCTCCTCATCCACAGCTCTTCTCCTATTCTTCTTTGGTCTACCAAGAGCTCTGTTTAGAATTAGAGGCATCATCTCTGTTGGAGTTGCCAACTACAAAAAACCTAAATAAATTGTTCAAACCCTACTAATTAACTCATATTTATAACATAAAGTTGAAAAGAAAATCAATAAAGTGTCAAAACCATTAATATGTCAAAACCAATGAAGTGTCAATATTTATGTTTAGAGGCACTTATTTATCACCTTCACCCAATCACATTTTTCTCCTAAAGGGGCAATAAAGTCGGCATAACAAGATTTATAAGCATCACAAAAAAGTACCAACTAGAGTACCTATACATTTGGTATGGAACTGGTCAAGAAAACTATAGCATGATGACATGGTAGACCTCTATGTTGCCACTGTCCACACATGCAGGTTTTGTCTTCAATATTCACTTTACTTTTTCCTAGTAGACCACGATACACCTCATATAGAAAGTCAGATAAACCTTTACATGTGTATTCATTGATCTTCAGAGTCATCCCTTCAATGTGTCTATGCCACCTAGGCACCAACTGACTACAATCATCTTCTTAATTGGTTGCAACTTGCATCCTCTTGTAAAATATACTCATAAAAATTCACCATACTTTTCCCCTATAGTACTAATAAGTTTGTCCCTCAGCTTTCTTATAGAGTTGTTGAAAGCCTCAGAAAAGTTGTTAGTTATACGTTCAGTGTGGGTATTATAGTCAAAGAATGCCCTAACCCAACTTTTCTTCTCCTCAGACATCAAATATGCATGAGCTCTAGCATCTACTTGCTCCAAATCATTAACCCATCTTTCAAAATCAATAACCTTGTATGCACCTGCATTATTAATACCAATTACTAAACAAATATTAAACCAACAAATTATAAAAACTATAAAACCCAAAAGAATCACTAAACCTGCAGCATTCCAAGCTAGATGCTTCAAATGTGTTCCTAGAAATTTTATCTTGAAGTTTTCGTACAAGTGTCTAAAACAAAATTTGTGATTGTGATTCACATCACTGAAAACATCCTTCACAGCCTTTATCAACCCCTTCTGTCTATTCGACATGAAAGTTAGTTTCAAAGGATGCCTTGTCAATTCTCCCTTCAAGTTCTCTAGAAAGCTCCTCCAATTAGCAGCATTCTCAGATCTACACACATATATAAGCCTAATGGAACAAGTCCATTCTCATCATCTAGGCTTGTTGCTGCAAGTAACACACCATCGTACTTTCCTTTGAGAAAGCATCCATCAAGTCCTATTATCGGTCTACACCCCTTGATGAACCCTGTAAATACATGAGAAAACACAATTAAAAATTCATGTATACAACTAGATACCCTAAGTGTACAAAAAAAACAATTTAGTCCAAAATAAAGATGCTTACCCTCCATAGATGCTCTGTAGGCAATGCACATGTGAGTGAAAGTGAGATCCAAATGATCTCTAAAGAAGGTAACCACACTCCTAGTATTAGTAAACAATATCTGGGCACACAACCGAGGAACCAATGCATAGCTATCAGAATAACTCCCATTGATCTTCTCAAGTATCTTAGCCCTTGCTTTCCAAGCAACCCAGTATGGAAGGAAAGAAGCGTGAAAAGGTCCAACCCGAGCGAGTAGTTTTGTACTTCATATGTGAAGAAAATTACTATGTTCGGAACTGCCAGAAAAGAGCAAACGTGACAATGTCGTCCTAAGCGATGAGGTAGAGGATGAGGAGTACGAAGTGGGAGCACATATGGGAGCGTTGTGCTTACACAATGTACGACCCGCACCCGCTTTTCGGATACGAGACGTGTCCAAGCCAGCCTACGCCGCAGAGTCGGCGGTAGAACGCTGTCAAGCCCGCAAGAAATAAATGCTCAAAATAAAATATAATGCTGCTATTCACATTTCTAAGTTTATTATAACATTTATAATTAAAAAAATACAAGATTTTACAATAAATGAAATTGATACATCTGCTATCTATTTCTAGGTTGACTTCAGCATACCCAAGTCTTCCCAATGCTATGAGTGATCGCGGCTAAACCTGAAAAATGTTGGTTTCCAGTCAGGAATGGAACAAGTACACAAACCGACGACAATACGAAAACATAATAGAATTAACAAGACATGAAAATAACATATGAGATATAAAAACTGGAAAGTACTGATGGCATGGCACGGTAGAGAAGAAAAGAAAAATAAAAGACATCTACCTAGGTGGTGTGAAATATCCGTTTTGACATGTGAACGGCTAGGGTAAATAAGGCTCACTGCACTTGTCGTGTGCAGCTGCTAGCATTCACGAAAGACACGGGGATAGTTCTGGGTAGTCCACATGTCTACTAAGATATTTCCCTCCCGACTACTCCGTGTGACGAGCGTGTCAACAAGCAGCAAGATATATGTATAGACATGAAATAAAAAACTACTATAAATCAGAGTAATCAGAAAGTGCACTTGCCTGAGATCCTTAGCTGGAGAAACCAATACTATACCACACAATGAGCCACAATCAGAACACATGTAGAAGTCTCCAGATGCTGAAATAAACAGTACCAACGTTCTCAGAATAGTCAAATTAGCTAGGATTGCCTTCCTTAAGTCCAATTCTGGACACAATAAAACGTAATTTGGGCAAAAACGATGTCCGCCGTTGGACCCGCTTTGCACCGAAAAGCGTGCCAAAGTCAATGGTCTCTAAAGTCGTCAAACTACATGTCTACGGATCCGGTTTTCGATACGAACCCAACCGTATGTCCAGAGTTGGATTCGGCGGGCCGTGCAAAATTGCCCGTTAAGTGGGACCGTGGGCCCGCAAAACGACGTACGATTCAACTGTCTCAGAATTGGACCAAACTTGGCATACAGGACCAAAAAATGATACCCTGCTGGCATAAGTTTTGTCTCGATCTGACGAGCGTACACAAAGTTATGACTGAATTTGCATTGCACGGATACGGGCGATTCCGACGGATACAAATCAAATTCGTCGCGCACACGCGACCACTTTGAATTCCGTCAAAGCCCACACGACCACGAAGCCGTTACGCACCTTTCGATGCTTTCGGTTCGCGACCACGTCGCCCGGAATGGCGAGACGCACGTCGTGTGGAAGGATTTTATGATTTTTAATATTCTGAAAACAGGTTTTTCGGTAAACTTCGGAATCAAATAACTTCCTACATACCTTACGAAAACAGAGTCTATCAAATGGGTTGTGATCATGTATATGTTGTCTAAAAAGTTGTTCAATTAGATTTCTGAATAAATCAATGGTTCGGCAGGAATTCGCCTTCCAACTGGGGTGTTGGGACTGTGTTAAGGCTCTGTTTTAGGCTGGTTTTTCTTCGACTTTGTGTCAATTTTCTGGGTTATTTAGATCGTTCGAAATTAAACTAATTGAAGACACTTCGAGACCTATAGATTGTGTTCGTACCTGAAATGCAAGATCGCTCAACGATCGAGCGGCGCCGAGAACACGCGCTGCGAAAACGGCCTCGCGAACTCTGCAACCGCTGTTGCTCCCTGGGTCTGCCGCGCGCGCTGGTTCGGCGGCTCCGGCCGGCCGGCGGCGACCCTCGCGGCGCACGGGGCCAAGGGTGGTCCCCAGCCTCGACGTGGCCCTGGGACGTGGTGGCGCTCGCGATTAACTAGGGTTTTGAGGAGAACTACTCGATCGTTCATATTCATGAGTATATGTATACTCATGGCTGTTACCGAGCCTTGGGGTCGGCCTGTGGGCATGGGGAAAACTGCGGGCTGGGTTTGTGGCCCCTTGGGCTGGCCTTTACGGGCCTGGGCTGGCCTTTGCGGCCTGGGCTGCTCTATTGCTTATTTCTTTTCTTCTTTTATTTCTTATACAAATATACATATATATTATCTATATATATATTTCTATATATATAATACCTTATATGCAATTGAATATCTTTATATATCCATATATTTATAGACATGGTAATATATATATATATTTTATATATATACACCTACACACATATTGTAGTATATTTATATATATAAGTACACAATTCATACACTCACACATGTTTATATGACAACCTCCTGAAATCCAAATAACCTCAATAATAATAGTAATAACAATAATGAAACTTAATAAACTAATAATGGTGGATATACTCTTTATGCACAGTCTAAAAATCACCCTTTAAGAAAAAATAGATTAATAATAAAAACATTTTTAAAATTTTCGGGAAAGGGAGCTACAAATCTCCACCTTAAAATAATTTCGTCCTCGAAATTCTAACTCATAAGCATGCCTAAAATTTAAAATAAAGATAAAAAGAATAAATCCACTATTACCACAATCTTCTCAAATTTTATTTCTCAGAATTATTTATACCTCCTCCTAGCCATTTCGTAACTACGAATTCGCGAGGACTTCTACCCACCTTTGGTCACACTCCTCACAACTAAAATCTATAATCTTCTAACTAGTTGCTAACAATCCTACCAACATATATCTACTGCATATGGCGTCTATAATCCTCTCATATCTATCAAGCAACACAAAATTTAACAAGCAACAAATTTACACCGGTAGCTGGGAAATATTGCTAAATTCTAGTAAGCATGGCCATTCGTTACTCTGAAATAGGAAGGACGGGAAGATAAGGAAGAATAATCAAGAGTAAATATGAAATTTCAAGAGCGGTAGAAAGTATCCAAGGATACAGATAGAAAGAGTGTTTATGAATCATTGACTTATTTGCTAGATTGGGCTACTCTAGTCCAGTCACTTGCTAATTCGAAGAACACTTGTTTCTTAGAGGGACTTGCAATCCATGCAATACAGAAATTCTGTTCTCGAAGTCCTAAACAAGGTTCCAAAATAGAACGAATTGAAGAAATCAAGATTGTGATCTTTTCCGTGGTTATTTAAACACATGGGCAAGGGGTATAAATGAAATACAAGATTGTATCTCGATTTCCAGATAGCTGGACTAAGGGTTACGAATGACTTCACATTCTAAGAGGTGGAGACTCTATCATAGGTACAGGGGCCTATTCCAAATAGTTCGTTTTCTAGTCCGAGTATGGTGGTATGCATGGATGGGTTTTAATGAGTCTTAATGGGCTTTCTGATTGGACATCCCTCGTTGGTTAGGTAAACCTTGGATTGCAATCTATATGGACTGGACAAGATTCCAATGATAAAACTATTCCTACTAGCTTAGGGTATTCTAGAATAGGTTTCTATCCAAGGGGTTGAGTCGAGGTTGAGGCTCTAATGGAAGTCGGGAAGTGTACCGGTACTATGGTAAGGGTTATAGCTAGTCCTTTTGACCTAAAAGTTGTCCCATAAAAATAGAGTACAAGGGGACATGTTTGAGTGGGACATGATATACCTAGGTGAAGGTGAACTCGTCTAGATCTTATATATGAAATTTGTTGGAAGGTAACAGTTGGTCTCGTGCTCCGAATATTAATGACACGGCTGGGACACAAAATGATCTAAATGGAAAGTGGGAGTCCATGGGGCACTAATTATCATTCTAATGGGAATTATTCCGATCAATCAATATTCTTTATATATCCCAAAAATTTTAGAAAGCTTACAGTCTACCCACCTTAGAAGCTAGGACAGGATTTTAGGAATAATGAGGTTAGAGGGTTCCCAAATTTCGAGTACTGTACCTCGACTCTTGTTAATAAAGAATGAGGCATGGCATAACGGAATACGGTAGATATAAGTCAAGTCAAGGATCGTTCCTCAATAAATGGAAAATGAGTGTGTACAATGACACATGGTCAATAAATAGAGGAACGTACACATCCATAGTATACAAGAGTTATCGACGGGGTAACCATTCTCTAAGGCAAAAAGGTTTCTAATAACTGGGTCGTGAATTTCTATTTGTGTCAAACCTCAGACTATTGTCGCAGGGGTTCCAGTTAAAGCAAGCTTCAAACAAATAATTAGAGCTCATAATAATTGGTCTCCTGAGCATAGGTAGTCTCCTAGGTTGGCACTTGATCAAGGAAAGGACCCTAATCATTCTCGAACTCCAATGACTAGAAGATCAAGATAGTAGGCTTAGTGTCGAAGGGACGACGAGTGACTCAAGGCAAGGTTCCAGTCACAGAGCTGGCCGATGATAGCTACACTTGTATACAACTGTCATAGCCATGGGAATACTCGGTATCCATCTATCAATTACGAGCTTTCGTCTTTCCAATCAGTAAAAGACAAAAACAATAAAGAGTTCAAGAGAGATGTCGCTGAATACAATTACGCGATTCAAAGGCGAAGGTATAATCCAAGAAGAATTGTCAAAGCAGTCGTGGATGAGATTCTAGAGACATCTACAATCTCAATCCACGTAGGGTAATTAGATGAAGAGCGAACCAAATGCATCATGGTTGATCAGACCGTAATACGATGATTCTGATGAGACAATATGTTAGCGGGCGTCCCCAATAAACATACGTCTCGAATCAAGCTCGATAAAGGGCAAGCTTGCAAAACTAGGCTGTAATTGCAGTTGGTCAAGATAGTCAAAATACAAGTACGCGAGATTTTTGAAAAGCGATACAAGTAGTTAGAGTATTGAGAGAATTAAAACCTTACATGGTGTCATTGCTTATATAGGCATCCTACTGTCTTCTATCCATAAGGCCTTGGTCGACTAATGGGTTATGGACTTCTGAGTTCTAGGTTCTAAGTAAACCTATTAGTGTCAGTCAATTACCTCGTCAATAGATCACGAGGACCACGAAATGCTAGGTTGGGAGACATGCTACTCAACTTACAGAACTTTCACTAGTATTGGTTTTGGATCTTAGGGTCATACAGGGCATCTTTCTATTCCCTATGGTATTCTAAACTGGTAATCATGTCTGAAATTATTTCACAGAGAATTATGCCTCGCCTGTATACTCTAGCTGTGGCAAACTCTTGGTTCCCTGATTCAATTGTGATAGGCTATCAGATACTCTACTCTATATTGGCACAAGGGTATCTAAGATCTAAAGAGGTCAACGAGAACATAGTCTTAGCAATGATCCATAACCTATAATTCTTCAAAAGGATTTCAATTCATGGGTTGTGTCTCGCCAGTGCTGCTGGCTGCAGTGAACCCACATTCTACTCTCTAATAATTGACGACAGTGCGCTGCTGTCTAACCATCGCAGTCGTTTAATTACTCTAACTATATTCCTAAGGACTTCAAGGAGCTGCTAGAGTTTCAAACTAGTTGACTATGATAGAAAGTGTAACATCTGCCTATAAGTCTCAATCCTTAAAGTAAAAGGCTGTCGAAAGGAAATATCTGAAGACAAATGAAGTAAGAACATCCTAATCTTTATTTCATATATATATATCAAATGGCTGAGGGAAGACTTTAAATCAAATCTAACTCGAGATTCGTACACGAATAACAGAATCAGAAATTATAAACTAACTCCTTACAGCAAAAGAGAATTTAAAATAGACAATTCTAACTTATGATATAAGATTTATATCTAATAAAGCAAAAGAAAATTAAACAGTTCATCAAGATTAAAGCTTTAATTCTAGGCAATCCTAACATATCAAGCGAATAGTATCCACTTTGGATCACATTGTCATATCAAAAGTAAGAGTGTACCTATAGGGATCTAAGCTATCTAATTTGCATGGCCTATCTAATAACCTTAACTACCCAACGGTTAATTTGAACAAGGGACTCCTAGTCCTAGTCATTATCTTAAATCAGTTTAACCCTAGTTGTGAACGAGCATTTTCGAGTCGCAGGCTCGCAATGGTACGACTAACTTAAGTACCATCACGAGTTCGCAATCTTCTGCAAAAACTGACCGCGTGGGCCACCACAAAAACTTGTCACGACTCGCACCCGCTTTTCGGATACGAGACGTGTCCAAACCAGCCTACGCCGCAGAGTCGACGGTAGAACGCTGTCAAGCCCGCAAGAAATAAATGCTCAAAATAAAACATAATGCTGCTCATTCACATTTCTAAGTTTATTACAACATTTATAATTAAAGAAAATACAAGATTTTACAATAAATGAAATTGATACATCTGCTATCTATTTCTAGGTTGACTTCAGCATACCCAAGTCTTCCCAATGCTATGAGTGATCGCGGCTAAACCTGAAAAATATTGGTTTCCAGTCAGGAATGGAACAAGTACACAAACCGAAGACAATACGAAAACACAATAGAATTAACAAGACATGAAAATAACATATGAGATATAAAAACTGGAAAGTACTGATGGCATGGCACGGTAGAGAAGAAAAGGAAAAATAAAAGACATCTACCTAGGTGGTGTGAAATATCCGTTTGACATGTGAACGGCTAGGGGTAAATAAGGCTCACTGTACGTGTCGTGTGCAGCTGCTAGCATTCACGAAAGACACGGGGATAGTTCTGGTAGTCTACAAGTCTACTAAGATATTTTCCCTCCCGACTACTGTGTGACGAGCGTGTCAACAAGCAGCAAGATATATGTATAGACATGAAATGAGAAAACTACTATGAATCGAGAGTAATCAGAAATTGCACTTGCCTGAGATCCTTAGCTGGAGAAACCAATACTATACCACACAATGAGCCACAATCAGTCAACACATGTAGAAGTCTCCAGATGCTGAAATAAACAGTACCAACATTCTCAGAATAGTCAAATTAGCTAGGATTGCCTGTCCTTAAGTCCAATTCTGGACACAGGGGCAAAACGGTAATTTGGGCAAAAATGATGTCCGCGTTGGACCCGCTTTGCACCGAAAAGTGTGCCAAAGTTAATGGTCTCTAAAGTCAAACTATATGTTACGGATTCATTTTCCAATATGAACCCAACCGTATGTCCAGAGTTGGATTTCGGCGGGCCGTGCACAAAATCGCCCGTTAAGTGGGACAGTGGGGCCTGCAAAACGACGTCGATTCAACTGTCTCAGAATTGGACCAAACTTGCATACAGGACCAAAAAACGATACGGTCCTGCTGGCGCAAGTTTGTCTCGATCTGACGAAGCGTACACAAAGTTATGACTGAATTTGCATTGCACGGACACGGGGCGATTCCGACGGATACCATCAAATTCGTCGCGCACACGCGACCACTTTGAATTCTGTCAAAGCCCACACGACCACGAAGCCGTTACGCACCTTTCGATGCTTTGGTTCGCGACCACGTCGCCCGGAATGGCGGGACGCACGTCGTGTGGAAGGATTTTATGATTTTTAATATTCTGAAAACGGGTTTTTCGGTAAACTTCGGAATCAAATAACTTCCTACATACCTTACAAAAAAGTCTATCAAATGGGTTGTGATCATGTATATGTTGTCTAAAAAGTTGTTCAATTAGATTTCTGAATAAATCAATGGTTCGGCAGGAATTCGCCTTCCAACTGGGGTGTTGGGACTGTGTTAAGGCTCTGTTTTAGGCTGGTTTTTCGTCGACTTTGTGTCAATTTTTTGGGTTATTTAGATCGTTCGAAATTAAACTAATTGAAGACACTTCGAGACCTATAGATTGTGTTCGTACCTGAAGTGCAAGATCGCTCAACGATCGAGCGCGCGCCGAGA